>JTDE01004973.1:0-31938 GCA_014338405.1 Paragonimus skrjabini miyazakii
AAAAAAACAAGTAAAGTGGCCTGGATGGGTTATTGTCGAACTTAGTGATACTCGAAGTGAATAGGAGTGTCATACTTCTTGAAATTAGTAGTAGTACGCTGTTACATCTAAACAGAGGGGAGAAATGCAACTTGGATAGAACAGATGCTTGAAAGTGTTATTGACATAATCCCCGAACGGACACATATGTTTGTAATAGATGATTAAACAATAAAAGTTCAACGATAGTTCGGGATGCGTTTTCAATCGTTGAACTAGGGCAAGTTGTAGTCCTGAATGAAAATGAAACTACGACAGCCGTAAAATTTATTTCTACCACTTATTGGAAAAAAAGTGCTTGAAACTGTCATTTTCTAATGCTAACGCATAACAATAAACACGTTCTACCCATCAACAACATGCGTACTAGTCAGCCCACAATCCGGACCATAGACTCAGTAAGTATAGAGAAATGCCGGTTTTCGGATCATTTATTCTAAGATAACAACGGAGCAACGTAATTATTGTTGCTTACGAAGAGCTTGTCAACACTGTGATGCAAAGATACCCCAGAGGTTTTGAAACAAAGCGAAAAGACCACAATCTTGCGATCTTTTCCAAACGTAGAGCATATTCAAGTTCATTTTCGAAAATCTTACCGCAGCTATTTTTGATTTATTTATGAGCATAACGAACACAATATTCCGGTCCAGAAAGATTTGTGTCAATGACATTTCGGAACACCACCCTAAACAATATATTGAATACAAAAAGTAAAAAGTGACTGCCCTTAAAATGGTGTCAAGGGGTGTATAGACTACACTGACTTCAAGCGGACTTTTACGGGTCCAAAGTAAATAAAACAGTTTGTTGATGTTATTTGACTTTAGGTAAACACAGTTTGCAAAACTGTCAATAGATACCGTGAGAATGGAAGGATACTTCCCGATGCACAGGATGATCGAAGTATTCCTGTGTGGGCGTTCGAGTCATCTTTTAGTAAAGATTGCGAAACAAAGGAATGACCAGCATTCGTTCGTTTCGCATTAGGTGTAACAACAGCTGCGCAAATAGTCATTGACTTAGGTGGAACTGGTTTCGTGTCCCGGTGCATTTCGACTGTCTAAAAAAGCATTAATTTACTCAGAGAGCAAAACAAAATAAGCGACTTTTCCACGTGTGTTGTTTTACACTTAGAAATGCTTTGCCAGAACGGGTGAAATCTTGAAGTTGTTAAACTGAACAATATCAGATAAGCCGACAGGTGTAGTTCACTAAACACCAGACAAACCAGTCTCAAGATATATGTATATAATGGGACCATAGAACACACTTTGTTTTACATCAATTCGCTTTTAAATTAGCCGGTTCGACTATCTGAAAATATACTATGCGTGCTGATCAATACAGTGTGGTAATAGCTGTAACCGTTACATTCATTTTCTCACTAGGTTCTACACAGATGGAGCAACGCTGATAGCTTATTTCATCTGACCGAGCGTCACATATGGTACTATTGTTTGAAAGGTTGACAATCATGTTGCTGATAGCAGACTATATAGTGGTTTAGTGGATATCGACCAGCTCAGATAATGTTTTTAAATCAAAATGGTTGTGCCACGACATTGTTAGAAAGCGCACGTCTAAGTTAACACTGATAATCTGTAATCTGACATGCAAGACTGCGTAATAATTACACACGTAACTGTTTCACTGAGGAATTGGTGTCAATAAGTTTATTGGCAGACCATTGTTACAGCAAAAAACGTCCAACTAAACTTTTCATTTTGCAGTATTCATTATCAACACTGTCGTGCAAACATACTTTCGATTAGGCATACACCATAAACTGGACGGCTTCTATGCGCTGTGAAGCGGGAAACCTGTTTTCGAACTGCTACTCTAAGTCAGGTACGTTTGTGCTCCAGCATTATTAAAATCCCCTTCAAAAAGAGGCAACAGACCCACGTCTCACCATTGATGGAGCTAGTTAGTGAAGCACATCCTTTTCACAGCTGGAATTTGATTTCCGGTACTACTGTAAGGTTTTAACAAGGGCGAAACTCGTGGCCAGTGATTCTTTTCAAGGGAGGCTAGGTGAAAGTGTTGTGGGAATGCGATAGTTGCAAATAACTGTGACTAATATTCAATCTTTGTAAAGCCAGAATCTCCTTCTACCCACCAGTATCCGAAATATCGCTGGACAAACTTAAGGATTTCTTTGATTTCGATCTGTCCCAGAAGCCCTAATCACTGGGTTCCCGAGTGGAGTTGCCAGGGAAAACATCATTACTCACAACCGAAAGTGGTGGAGGGTTCAGATATGAATACTCGGTCGTGTCTAATGTGAGTTCAACGAATCAGTGATCAACACGGTTGAGTCAGGGAAATGTAATCGGAGTTCTAGTTCTGGCCGTGGCAAGGATGTGCACTACTGACGAGCTGTGATGAAAGCAAAACTCGAGTCGAGTGCTTCTTTTCAAGAGGGGGTGACTGGAACAGTTATGGGAATGTGAGAGCTGCAATCAGTTGTCAATTTGTATTGACCAAAACCACTAGTAATAATCCAAGTATATAATGTACTAGGTAGACACTGATCAAACGTTTTTTGACATTGTAATGCTGTTTTATTTGCTTGACGCTAAAAAGCACGATAGTGATTTTTCCAGCGAAACAGTTGCTTCACAATTCACAAAAATCGCGTGTACATCTTTTGATGTCTGGGCATGACCCCCAAATGGTTGGCAAAGTCAACAACACAAGCGAGCAGCTGGGTAGATAACCAGAAGGGAAAATCAGGTTTATCGATCCAGGGAATCTCTGGAAACGGATCACAATATAAACTCCATCAAATTCTATACTTTGTTGTATAACGACAACTGCAAACGCTCGACAATTAGTGGAGCTACAGTAAGCAAACAACAAACCAAATGTTGTAGCTGTAAGACATTAACACACATAACAAGTTTAACTAGACCGTGACAATTTGATCCCTTTAATCACCTTCGTCGTTCCCCACAAAGTCTCTGTTGAGACCAATCCTCAACAATAACTCTCAGTAAGCGGATGGCAGTATAGAAAGAACGAATTTCTTGATGCTCAATGAACTAGATAGGAGGAATGAAGCAAATATGGTGGTTAGAGACATTAGATCGGGTAGATGTGAGCTGATTGCAAACTAACAACAAACATCTCAGTTTAACGTCAGCATACAAAGAAACGGACTAGCGGATTCCTTCAATCGACGAACGGATTCAGACAGACTCGCAAGCCAGAAGTGGCTCGGAAGATCAATAACTCACAGTGTGGATGGCGTTGGGTTAATCTTTGAAGGGGTTGCTTAATTTGCAAGCGTTTTATCACTGGGGTGGGTAACACCAGCTCTACAACTTCGCTTGGAGACCTTGCGTATGCGCACAGTGTGAACTGTGTAAACTAGGCGCAGCGTGTTAGTGACTATAACGCGAAGCAACTCGATGCAAGCCGAAACCAGTGTTCGATGAAAAATAGCGACTGCTTTCAACTTGAGTTGTATAACCAGCATACAGCAGCTTTTGCGACTTAAGTGAACGACACTGTTATTAAGTATATAAGTATGAATTGCCAATGGTGATTTCAACGAGCGGTAAAATTGTACGTGTTTGTAGATGCGAAACACACCAACAATTCATTAAACAGAGATGAGCAGAGACGAGCATGATACTGTTATGATAACTCTGCGTTAGTAACATTGACAAGTAAAGCAACAATAGCTCTAACCCGAACCATTTTGTGTATTCTTGCACTCGTCAGAACGGGGAATGCAACTTAGAGTAAACTGGTAGGAACACCCGAAGTGGACGTAGTATCAAAACAGATTGTAAATAGATAAAATGTACACAGACCTGCGCCCAACCAAAATAGACTAGACAGTATACATTTAAATTAGGCTGATGATAGGAGACGGAAGGGAACACTAAACAAGCTGTAAAAACTGACCGGGCATTGCCAATCGAACACGTAACTCGCCAGACGCGTAGAGCGAATCGGTTTTACTGGCAACAAATGCTGCCTCACTGATGCAGCAATGGCTGTGCGGGCGATGCATTGCCGAATCGTCAGTAGAAAATTGATTCCAATCCTGTACGAGCAACAGAGGGAAAGGAGATGAGTGCACGATAAGGGATGAAGTATTATTTTGTACAAATAAAGGAGACAATTATAAGAGAGCCAGCAAAATGCTGACCCACGTACTGACCACTTCCAGTCGAATATCCCCGGCTCTGCTCACTGTATTGTACCGACCGGAACAAACTGAAGCGCTCGGCCTGGTCTGCGAAGGCGAGGCGAGTAATTCTTCGACTCCATATGGTTCCTGCTCGGTGATCAAACTGGTTCGAGTAATTAATTCTCCTGCCGAGACTGACGTATCGAGCTGAGCTACACTGTGCTTTAGTAACGCCTCTGATGTCCGGCTATCATTAGCTTCGGATGAAATGTTTGAATAACTGTTCGTTGAACCACAATCAATAAAATCATCCGGAAAATTCCGACTGTTTGATGAACCGTCATTGTCCACAGATTTCGTGCGATCGCCAGTAGAACCAACGATGCGACGCTGACGCGGAAGAACCGGAGAGCTTTGTTGACAGGTACGCACAGTAGTATCACACTCAGGTCGCTACAGGAAGAGAGTTTGAGTAGAACCACGCCATCAGAAGCATCGATATTAGCGGAATGAAGTAACTCATGCGGATACCAAAAACGTGTGAAAATCTAACTTATTAAACCAATTGGCCAAAATTCATCGCAAATATAACAGAAACCGGAGGAACGCAGTATGGTGAGCAAGCTCGTTCTCAGTTATTCATTATCAGACTAAATTTACTAAACATCAGAGCTGGAACCAATGAAAATAATCTCTATAACGCATTCCAGTATGCCCAAAAACGTTGCATTCAGACTTTGGAACTACTCTGGTCAACCCCCAGATCTGTAATTTTGTAGAGGCTCATTGTTCAGATGCCTCTTGGTTACGGAATGACACTGTTCTGACTGAAATCAATAACCTATCTGTTCACTGTCTACCACATTATTGGTTCTCTTGTAAAACTGTTAAATGAATATAACACAATCAATTTGATGATGAATCACTGAGAACGAGTTCCTAGGCTACATTGTGTTTTTCCTGACTAGTCCGAAGAGTTTTGTACGATATAATTAAGAAACATCACACCTTTGTCCGGATTAATGCAAGCTAATGTAAATTACACAGTTAAACACAAGGTCGCCAAATTACTTGAAGCAGAATCAGAAAGACAATCTGATAAACGCAATTTTAAGACGTCCCTATCTGGTGAATATTTAGCAAAATACTTCATAAGCTAAACGCAAACTATAGAACAGTTTGGAAGATTAGGTTCAAAACATAGCAATGTACTAGTCAGTACATTTTTGAATCATACCAGAGGTAACGCGACGAGAACTGGGCCGATCCCCAGTGTGATTAAGGTTTCACGTTTGTCTGCACACATTTGACAGGGAAAGACCGATTGAGATTCAAACAAGCAACCTTAGTTGAAAGAGCCAAAACCCCTATCAGCGAGACTACGAGTCACATACGTCGATGCATTTGCAGTTAGCCAAATCCAAAATGTTCCTGAAACCTTGATTAATGAACTGAATTCAAATACACACCTGTTGTAGGGTGGACACAACCAGAAACCAAACCAGATTGCACTGGTCACGACTGTCAAGGTCGGAATTTGAAACGATGTCAACAATAGTAAGATGCTCGCAAACAAACGGGCAGTCTTGTTTACTTTTTTCGAAGAAAGGAATATAGGCAGAATGAGAGAGTTCAACCGACAAAGTTCCTGTTCGCTAGACGCCAGCCCCGCGCGATGTACATACGATCACAGCTGGTCTAGTGAACAAGGGATTCGTCTATCGGTTCGAAACTCAATTATTGTCAATTTGACAGTCAGCAACGCCAAATAACGGCAGAGCTTTGGTTTGCCTCAACTCAAACGTGACTTGCTTTTCACCAACAACACGGATTACCGTCAAAAAGCAAATCGAGAATCGTAACAGACGGCTAGTTTCCGGTTATTAATCATTTGTCACATTGCTGAAAACGGCACAAACCTTGTGTCTGTATTCGCTATATCACTGACTAGAACACATTTGACTAATGGACCAACTAATTGATTGCTCACAGTTTCAGCCTCACTGAAAAGTTGGAGAAGAGAAACAAATAATAGTTATAAACTCACATCCAATGCAAATGCGTTCTCAGTAGTTTTGGATAGCCCATCAGTATGTATCGTTTTCCACAAGCTTGAATGAGGTGGGATCGGTGGAGGTATTTGCGCCTGATTTGGTAATTGCCGTTGAGTGATTTGCACGTGATCAGGAGAAACAGAGCGTCTGTTATGGTCAGACTGCGAAACCGGGATTCCTCTGGAGGAGTTTGGAGGTGGAGAAATTGGGACAGTTTGAAGTGCACCAGAAGTAGATGGCAATGTCAACGCTGACGATCGCGTAGTTCTTGCTCCATCTCCCAGCGCAGACAGCGTGCAAAACAAAGCAGGAAAAGTGGGGAACACGTCAGGAAAAAAACAAACAAGAAAACGATTTACGTTTCAACCCCGAGGACAGTCAAAGGAAGCGGCAACTGCGCGCCAATCAAACACGAGTAAGTGCAGTCAATTTCAGGTTGCCAAATTACACTGGCCACAGCAGAAAAACAGCTGACAGTTGCAGTGACGTTCATAACTAGTGTTGTACACTTTTAAAGCAACACCCTGGTTTCGTCCTCGTCTTATTGACCAGCTTCAAACCAACAGCCTCCGTGTTAAGAGCTGAAATGCTCATCCATTCAGATACCGATGCCATGAAAATTGTTTCATTTGCATTAACATACTTTATCTTTTTACTAGGACGATTTCTTCCCTGCGATTCTAGTTATCATTGCTTCGTCATCTAGCGGATAGCTGTTCGGATTACTGACATGACACTTGCTCACAAGTTTTGGGTTCGACTTCAGAGGCGGACGTGACGCTGAAGAGATGTAAGTAGGTTGAACTGGTTAGTTATTGAGCCCAACCACTTGCGGACACTTTTACCAAACATTTGCGAGCCCTTTTGCCGACCACCCACAAACAGTTTATCAATATCAATTCATAAGAAGTGGAAACGCAAAAACGAGGTAAAATAACGCACAAAATCTGTTACCTCAGGGACCACGACATCGTAGTCAAACGGCTGAACAGCTCGGTTACAATCTTAATATTTGCACAATGTTCTACGACAACCTCGACAGATAAGTGGACGACAGGATTATGCCGTATAATCCAGACATCACCTGCACTTTCGTGACCGAGGCAAAAATCACTTTACATTGATCAGTATAGCCTAGATAGATGTACTTGTGCTTGAACACAACCAAATTGTCGTTTGCTAGTAAGAGATGGCAGGTTCAGTGATCCCATATTCATTTCACGTTGTATCGTAAGAATCAAGGAACAAAATTCACACGGAAATACAAAACTCTGAACAGAAATGGTCAATGTAGAGTCGTAACTTCCAGCTTCGAGATCGCACTGCCTCTGCGGCCACGGAGATAGAGTAGCACAGAGTTTGAATCAAAATGCAACGTTACTATAAACTGTAACGTACCACCCTGGAGAGGAAATGGCATCACATCATATTATGAGGGTGTATAGCAGATAATGCTAAACTAAGTGCTTGTACATCGGTCGTAATGTAATACAAATATCTGATATCCACACGCCGTAGCGCGACAACATATTGGCCGACAGCAGTAATAGTGTCCTCTGAAGAGAATAAAGTTGGAGAGTGTGCGCTCTCGAAAATTCAAATGACACCACTTAAACAGAGTCATGAGTGACAACTTCCCTGATCTGCTCGATTTACTCGTTTTACCCCGTTTACTGATCTACCTACCAGAAAGACGCATATCCAGTCATCTCAATCGACACGGGCGTGTTAGTACCACAAAAAGATGGATGCCTACTGATGTCGGATTGCACGCCTCAGTTACCTCGTACAGTGTGTCGGGTTAATCATCACCACTAAATGATAAGATACAATCAGCATAACGTTTAGGATAAACACGAACACCCGAAAATCTGAAAGCCAACAAAGTAATGGGGAAGTATGTGATGTACTGTCAATTGTGCTATAAAAGAATAATACTTTTTCAATGACTGTATGCGCGGAACCAGGGAAGAGCCTAATTCCATAAGAACAAGGGGGCAGCGAAGCTTCACAACGATGGCCCGAAGCATTCTCCTAGGAAGCACAGATGGCAGTATTGTTGGGAGCCCTAATCGCAAACGTGATGGATCTAAACAAAAACGCAGCCCGCTGTTAAACACAATGACACGGAAAAACAATAACTACATCATATATCAGCTAACGGAGTGATAAAAATACGTCTGGACGGTGTAGGAAACCAGGGCAAGAGATTGCAAAGTCCACCAGGTTGAATGACAATCTTGAATCTAGGTGTCATTGACGCTATGTAACCAAGGCCCATTTCGCACCATTCGAAATAAATTTTATCCTGAACCATTAATGCGCAGTGGTGTAATCACAGGGTCCAGGGTAAACGATTAAAATAGGACAGCCATGTGTTATTATGATTACCTTGGCGCAATGCATCGGATCAATATAGACAGTTGGTCACGTGGGACGATATGAATTCGGACCGTGCACGTAGTACGGCGTTTTACATAGAGTGGTAGCTTAAACAGACCTTGTGCGGTTTGATTCGAAACGTTTACAGAGCGTATCGCAAATTGGTGATTGGTTGGCTTTTCAATTACTGGCTGATAAGATGATGTAGTCAAATAAATTAAAGTGTGAACCAGTAGCTAACAGCATGCTCACGGATATCATGTAGAAGAGGCTGTTCATGAGGCAACCGTGTTTACCACTGCGCCATTGACCTCACATTAGGCACAACCGAATTATCATATGTGAACGCTCAACCACTTTCGCTTGTGAGTAATGATAGGTTGCCCGATCGCCTCCAGAGGAGACACAGTTACTGTCTGTTAACTCCAATCGATGTACCCTCGACCAGGACTTCTCTCCAAGTTGAAATCACAGAAATCATTGACTTGTTGAGCGGTATTTGATTAATGATGAGTAGTAGGGGATTTTGATTTTCATATAGATTGAACATCACCCAAAACTGATCGCAGCTGTTGCATTCCCATAGACTTTCCAGTCGGTCCCTTTCGAAAAGTAAATGATACAAAGCTCTCACCTTCTGCAACTCTTTTGAGATGATTCCAAAGCAAAAACGTGACTGCTTAGAGCACAAGAGGGGACAGCAAATGGTAAGCGGCGACGTCAGATCGAACTGATGGTGTTAAGATAATCTAAGCTGACAGAAGTGACCAAAAAAGTGTGTATACATATATACACTGTGTACCTGACCAAATAGTAGAATGGCTCAAAACGTCGTTATCCGCAACAATAAGGAAAGTAATCTGGACAAAAGATACCAAACTGCAGTGGTCGGGCTTTTCTACCACTATGGTTCTCCAAGCGGATACCCCTGGAAATAATACGGAAAGCACCCATAACAATCGCTGACTCAAAAAGTGCTCTCATCGTTTTAACAGTCCATAGGAAGTAAAGCCAATAAGAAAAAACAACCCTCAAAGTTCACGTGTAAATAAGTGTGATTCATTTCCCTCAACCTCCAAAACAGTAATTTTCGGCTTTTAACCGTAACCATGGTTACTATGGCTCAGACAGCCGTTGGCTGTAACAGTAGTCTATGAAGTAGCTGGATAGAAAATAAGTATGAATGTATGAAGAAACATTCAACAAAAGAACAAGTTATGGAAAAGATTAATAAATAGCGTTAAGCATGCAGGCTCGCCAACGGCTGTAAAACCCTGTCGAGTCCGAAACCATTTCTAAGCAGCAGCATAGATGATTGTGTTGGTCAGGGAAAAATAAACCTGCAGTTTTGCGTACTGTCAAGCGGTTACTGGTGTCGACTTACAACAACTTGAGTCGTACAGAAGCACACTCGTCAAACACACAAGTCGTTACTGCAGTGCAAAGTGCGGAGACCAAAAGGCAGTCCGTCCCTAATTTGAATCACGTGAGAAACGTGCCCAGAATGACCGCGTGGCCCACAGACGCAAACGCGCGCTAAACAGCTGTGTCGAAATTAGGTTTGAGATACCAGCTCTTTTACTTAGGCGTAGCTTGGCCCACCGACTTGTGTCGCAGCGCCCTGTGACATGCGAACCGACTGACAGCAAAGTTGACCCCATTCCTTTGGGAACTTATCAAAATTTGGGTTATAAACAACTACGGATACAGCTTCAGGTTTAAAAATTGAAAATGGCCAAAATAAATACCGAGTCAAACAAAAAGTGATTCAGTTGCAAAGATGGCTTATATTTTATGGGTTATCTCTGAGATTACTTGAGAGTTGTATCGCACAAACAGGAGATGAAAAAGGATCGACGGAACAGCTTTATGGTGTGTTCTACTGCCATACGTAGGAAGCCTCGAATGAAGCGATAGCCCTTTGGTCTACTTTGAATTAAAGCTCCTTGAGTAGAAAATGTCCTGCAGTGGAAGTCTAGGTTCGTTTTCTTTCATATCAGAAAAATGTGTGGTGTCATTATTGTTGACAGCACGCTCAAGAGGTGCGCCGTAAAAAAAGGTGTGCGATTTAGGAAGATCTGCTCGATTTGATCGCCTGGAGTGCTCAAGTGTATTACAAAGGAATATTAGCCACAGAGTATACTGAGAAAAGGCTCATAGTGACCCTCATGAACAACCTGGGAGGAACGATAGTGCATAACAGTTTGAAATCCAGTACTAAATGACCTAATTATCAGCCAACATTCTTAACAGAAAAATGAAACAAGTGTCAAACAAGTAGATGTTCTAACATGACCATTGTGATGTTGCTGACATTGAACGAAGAAGACGCACATTACGTAATGTTGACGATGCAAGATATTATAAATGTGCTGTAAACAATCCATAAGTTATTCTGATCACTTTTTCATCTCATCATTACGACTCAGACGAAATGACGTCTACCTGGTTGACAACGTTTAAACGAGGCCAGTGTGGTCACCTCTTAGATGTGTGGTACATGAATACTGGTTGCGGAACTTCAATCTGCCATGGTTGAGAACTTGTCAGTACTCATATTAAATCTGGTGTTTCGAGAGAATAATCTGGTTTGATTCACATTCGTGTGGTTAGTTTATATTCAGTAGCTATTATAAGTCCCAGAGAAACTACGGATCCCTACGTCGTTTTATCAATGGTTACCAGTATAAAACCGATTACAGCATATTCATGTGTAAACCACAAAGTAAAAATCATGAATTAAGCTATTTTATCCGTAAATTTGTACTTCAAAGCAATCACGGTAAACCGATATTCTCATCTTTATCTGTACGGATTTCTCCGGAAGCTCTGACAAAAGCCTACTTTACAACTTTTATGAAGTTATTATTCTTCCTACAGTTCGTCATCCACGTAGCCAGATATGTCGATGTTGATTTTTCTGCTGTACACTGAACACTAACGGGTAGACACTGGTCTGAGTTTTTCCTGTCACACAGTGACGAGTAAATAAAAAGTGTGAGCAAACCTGCTAGATATTCCAATGTTAAACGGAGCATCTAAACGGTTACCGTGAGACAGACGTTGTTGTACGGTTGCGAACGAATTGTTTAAATCACCTTCATAACTTCTACCGTGGACATTGGTGTTAGACGTAGGTACTGCATGACACTGACCATTATTCAGAGCAAAGGTTAGAAGACGGAAATTTGACAGGGGCGGTCGAATTAATTTGAGTAGTCAGCGTTTTTTGATGTGTACAGCTAGGTGGTTGGACCATCCATCAATAATGGACAGTACTGACAGGTTGACAGCTGGTGACTTAATTCAGGTCTCACGACTCACAGTCTGTGGTTTTACGAGCGAGGGAAAGTAAGCACTGTTCTGAAACCCTCTGGTTCAACCGAGACAAATACTAAGCTTTGAAGGAAATCTATTCTGATAAAATTAGTGTACTTATAAAAAACACTTGAAGGCAAAATATCCCCATCAAATTTGGTGTTAATTAAGTCAAACAGCTTGAGCGTCCCGGTTAATCTGTTTTTGACTGATAAATTGAGAATCACACAAAATTACGAGCAAGCTGTAATACGCAACCACTTAACCACCTCAGGTGGCTTTACTGAGAAGTGTTTCAATCGAAATCACATTAACAAAAGAACAGAGGCCGCTTGTGGTTTGCCGTGGTTAGATCAACTTGTCGAATCCACGGAATATTTGAAAATCGAGGTCAGTGGCGTAAATACTGTTGCTGAGTTACTGAACTGTAATGACGACTAATGACACGAGACAGCGAAGGTACACGGCTGCCTGACTTTTATTTACAAACCAGCAATTTGTACTGGAAACGTTTACACTGATACTGATTGTTAGTGCTCAGAAGCGACATGAATTAATTCATACTTCTCCCCACCATTTAGCATCTAACCTTGAGATTTCTCTTATGATTGTAAAGTGGTTGAAGATCAATGCCAAGCAATGACATATGGCTATTGATAATAACAATAGCAAGTGTGCGACGGACTGCCAGATCTCACAGACATGTACACACAGTTGGATCGCTTACACAGTTCTAAGCAGTCATTTATATCAATATTGAGCTGTTATAAACAGCTTTACGAACTATGCAGACTAACAGTTAAAACAGTTGGAATGTGAATCATCCATGAGGTTCTTATTTTGTGTCACCGTCAGAGCCTTGTTCATATTGCATAACTACATCACATCCACCGTTACCGGTTTAGCACAATTGTGCATTTCAGAGAATAACGTCTGCCGAGTTCAAATATGATTTCCCCATGGTCTGATTCCCATCGACCATGATACTGAACCATCCGATACTTCTGTCAGTGTTCCGGGATTCCTTTTTCTTGGATTTACTTGGACAGGTAAGGCACACTGATTTTTCATATACTAGTAGGAACGTAACATTCACCAGATCATCACTACAATCTATCTTAATTCTCACGGTAACCGCTTCCTTGAACACAGTGGCCGGTGACATTTTGCGGTCTGAGTGGGGACATACCTCCTTGTCAACCGGAAAACTGCCATAAATCCATGAGTAAAAAGAATAATTGAAACTTAGACATACCTCCACTCTCACCGTGATTTCTACTCACTGTGAATCGTTAAAGTGCAAGGAAGGGCAAGACATAAGCTGCGGCCTTCACTATCCCCACTTCGTTAACTATGTTTAGCATATTGTGCAGATTCAGTCAAACACCAAAAACATTCACGCTAACGTTTGCTTTATCGCTATCGCTTCCAGGCCTCTTGAGTCAAAAGGCGAACGCAGTAGAGAGCAGCCAACCCATCTCATAATTTTAACTCAGGTCACCATTTGTTAATCTCACATTTTAAAAACCGTTTGTGGTGCAGTTGACAAGGGGTTGAGTTAGTATAATCGGTCTTCTTGCCGTGGAGTTTGCTTACTAGCCAGAGTGTCAAGGCTTTAATCTGCCAGATAGTCAGTTCGTTTGCTACTAGTAGGTGTATATCATATCAAGTCTTCATTTTGGCAACAGATGAGAGTAAATCAAAATGTCAACATCTCACGACGCACGTGTATAATCCATAATGACGAAATAGATGATGAAATCGTTTACTGAGGATGTCAACCAGGTGTCTGACAGGTCAATCCCGTCTCACCGTGACCAACTCTTTTAAAGTGTGAGGTTGACAAATGACTTGGCACACAGAAATGAGATAAATTACCAATCCGTTAGCCATCGTTGATCAGGTTTGACTACTCTGGATGAGACTAACGACAAAGAGATTCGGTCGATGAAGAAGTTAACGGAGATGGCGAACAATCGAGCTCAAAGATATGAATGATATTGTTGTTTGGCGGATATCTGCGAAATAAGCGCAATTAATGAATTATGGAGAGGAGCTGCCTTATAGATGCCCGCTTACATCCAGTTGCAAGTCGGAGGTTTGTCTGTAAGATAAAGGCACCTCAGTGTCGAATATTTCAGCTTGGACACAGATTTCTTAACAATTAGACCCCATCGTTTTATCTCTCCTACTTATGGCCTTATAGCAGTTTAACATGCTTGTGAACCACTACTGAGAATGACGATGATTATCTGTCCTCGCTAGACTCATTGGGTGAGCATGCGAACAACGGACCAGCAAACTCTAGGTCACGTGCTGAAACAAAAACTATTTTAGAGGTCGGAATTTCTGTCCCCGACACTTCTGACACCTCCCCACCATAAGTAGTTAATTATGCAAACCGATGATTTCACTAATCCCCATCGGATTTTTACAATTACATCAGATATTGTTAGGATTATATGTGAAAATCGGAACTTCCTCATAATGCGTGACTCTGACGGGAGGCAACTAACTCGAAACAGGCATTCATGAATTCGATGGTCGTCAATGGGACTAACCGCTTGCAGAAATCTCAATCAAACCCTCTTGAAGTTACGGTAGGTGCTTGTTCATTAGCTGGCTAACAAAGAATTGCCAATCGGTTTCAAACTATGAGAGAGGAAAGTGTAAGTAAAGTAGTTAACTGGACGGACGGATAAGGACTGAACGTAGAATACTAATTAATAGCATTTACTCAGAGCAAGTGGATTAAGTCGGCTAAAATCATGTGCAATCTGCCTGCAATCAAACGATGGACTCATTGTGCACTCCCCTACTTATGCGTTGGAACAAAGGATCGTTTTCTTACTTGTGCAGAGACTTTGAATCAGTCAATAGAATTAGTCGCGCGATGGCTAGGGAAACTGTGATTCAAATTCGTAATTCAAAGCTATGCACGCAAAAATTAAAATAAAATAGAAGCTACTCATGACTGAAGATCAATCTAGCCCGATTTCACACCACCCAAAAGTATATTTCTGTTGTTTTGAAATCAAATAGTCATGAAACAGTACGATAGGAACATCATTGTAGTTTTCACGTTCAAACGAAGAATGAGTAAATCTCACTTAGAAAAGAAGCACCACTTTTGTTAGAAATAGTCCAACCAAAAACACTGGATTCCTTTCATCTGGCTTACCGAGACAGCCAATGAAAGTGCTTTACGGTTAACCTAACGGAAACGTTGTCAAAAATCAACCAGACTGGGTGTAAACCTTATAAAATCCAGCGTTGAGAAATGCTGAGAACACAGGGTAGTAACCAAATAGGCTAACACTGGGTTCCAGAAATACTAATATAGCAAATGCAAATCACGTTTAATCGACTTAGGGTAACTAAGTAGAACGCAGAGCATAATGGTCAATAAGGTCGACTGCCACAACGTCTGTCAGCCCAAAATGAAAATTGATAAACTTTTAACTTTGGTCAACTGCAGTAACCACATCGACTTTTGTTTTCGCCGTAGTTCTATCGATTCGTTGTTTACACATTAGACCGGCGGTCTGAGTTAGTACCGGCTGAACTGAAAGTGTACTGATTCACAGGTAATGGCTTGCCATAAAAACTAAAACAACCATTTACTAAAATTTAGAAGGTGTGGAACAGGTGCACATACTTCCAGTTTGTAGTCGGCAGAAGTAAAAAAACACTGTTTAAACAAACAGCCATCGAACGCTGGCTTGTGCAGGCATGGATCAATAAAGTCGCCAGCGTTACGAATAAATAAACATACTAATTAGACTTTCAAAACAATCCGGAGTGTATCGGCGTCTTGGCTCTCTGGTGAACAATTGTCTATACGGTAATTTTGACACTTATTCATTGGTCTTGAGCTAGAGATCTCGTTGTGTGATGTTGATTAGACCGAACCAGGTTGAAACAGACGCCTGATTCTACGTCACTGGTCACTACGACTAGCTGCCTATTAGAAACTACAACGAACCCCTCAAAGGTCGTGGAAGATGCTTGATAGTTTACAAGCCACCCACAAACGGCTGATTGATTTCGGCCTGTGAGAACAAAGGATTCAACAGCTAATGAAAGTATTTCATATGATTTTCTGCAACCCAAACGACCACACTCTTGTGGCCTGATATGCGAGCGTCTGGATCGCCGTTCTGACACTTAATCACACGACTTAGGTTCGAACCACTAATGAGTGTGGTACTGATAATACCTAAATTATTAAAAAGGTCCACCATTTTGGGGACGATTGACGAGAGAAAAGTTATGAAACTCAGATTTGTAAATAAGTAATCTCACGAAGCAGACGTTTCAATGTGGTCCGTGTACCTAGCCTTGAAGTGATACAGTGTTTAACCACGTGACATACAGAGCCATGTTAGCTGGACGGTACTACCCCGTTGTACAAACCATGACAAAAGTAGTCTCCGCGACCGTGCCTCCAATCCTTGACCGTGTGGTTGATAGGCCTGCCTCGAAGGCACTGAACTATCGTAATGTGCGACTATAGTGACTGTACCCGATGAAGCGTTGACAAACGTTCATTAGAAAAATGATAGTTGAAAACCCAAACGACTGCCGCAAGCACTGAATTTGGTTGCAAACTACAGTCAGCTTGTCAAGTATAGGCAAAAGCTTGGGGATCAAGTGTTGTTAGACTGACGTTTCCAGGCTTTCATAGACATTCAAAGGACACTACTTATCTGCAGCTGTGACGGGATCCTCTTCATAAACAACAACCTCGTACTCAAGTTTGTATGTACTTTTACGTGCGTATTATCAAGGTTGACTGTTTTGCAGAAAGTTGGCAAATATAAGTACGATGGAAGTTGTGAAGATGTAACCTCTTTTTACTTACAAATGACTCCGCATTGAACAAGTCAAATACACAGGACTGATATTGTTCAGTTTCTCATCCACCACCACCAGATGGAGTATTAGGTGATTCACCTATGCACGCTTCTCGCTAGATAAACAACGTGCACGTATGAGAATAATCAACAAATTAGAGAAATCGAATTATGTTCAAACGAGGTTACGGTAACCGGATAAATTAACATCACCTGTTGCGGCGAGCAGTGGCATTACTATCTGATCTCCGAAAGTTGTGTAGCAGTGTTTGGCACTGATACGTATATGACCATAATGAAGGAACCGTTAGTTCGAACATAAAAGGAAATAACAATAGCTCACTGCCATGCAACTTCTGCTTATTATATCATATTATTGATTCAAGGACTTTGATCGATTACCCTGCTGCCTAAACCCGAGGGTTCCGGTAATGGTTGAATCCAGTGAGATTCGACTGTCGCTGGGCCAATTATTACAGTAGTAGAGGGAGCTAACATGGACAGAGTTTAATCAGTGTGGAGAGACGTAGGGTTGGCAACGCGGATCACGTGTCCCGCAGGCGCAAATCATAGCGCGTGAGCACATTTATCGATCGTTAGTTGATTTAACTAGCGACAACACGTGACAGAAACAGCCACGTTAGACTACTCTAATATCACAAGTGGTCTGCGAACAGCCAGTCGTGAACATGCTGTAACCCAACAACAATCACTTACTTCGCCCTGAAAGCTGTGGGTGATGGTACTTAATCCAACAGTTTCAAGCTCATAACCGCTATGATCCTCTATCACCAAACTCACCATTTATCTTAGAAGCGCACTGAATTTCGTCAGCCTTGTGGTATCAACACAGGAAAAATCCAGCAGTCACCTTAGCTTGTTTTATTTACAATGTTGTATAACTTCTTCCCGGTAGTTTTCCAAACTCCGGATCCTAGTGACTTTTTGGAAGGAAGATTTTGCGCAAGAAACACCTACAAGAAGGCCAGTGCGAGTTCATGCCATAACATAAAAATGTGTGACGTTGACTTCACCAACAGCAAGTTCAAAATGAGTATCCAGATAACGGATATTCACGAACTGGAACTATCCGTCCCAAATGGCTGTACTGAATGAACAGATGTATTAAAAAGAATCGGTGTGCGGAATTCGATCTGACAAAGATGACAGCTTGGTTGTAATTATTTTTAACACTACTTTAGGGACTGTTAATATAATCTGATTCACAGCTGTAGGGCTGTTTAGGATACGCAACCAGAGTCGCCGTAGAATAAAATGTGGCCATCATCATCATCATCATAGACAGCAATGCATTAGTGGTTCACACTTATGCTTAACTGCCACACAACCACGAAGAAGAAGAAACAACTCTTGTTTAGGAAGGGGGAAGAAAAAAGAGAAGGGGGACCTAATCACTAAAAATAGCTACGTCTACATTCAAACATACAACATCAAGGCGCCTACACCTTGCAAACAAACAACCGAGCTGTAAGTGAAAGTAAGGCGTCATCAGCAAGACAACTTCCTTACGGCTTTCACTGCCCCGCGTCATTAAGTGCACTCACTTCACAGACAACTCGGCCAAACAACGACAACATTCACGCCACTGAGCTCGGTTAGCTGCCATCTCACCTAACGTCTCAAGCCACTGACTCTGTGAGTCGCGAGGGCTCCAACCCGGAAGATGAATCCGATCTATAGTAGCCAACCACTTCGAGAACGATTCCATTTGTCTACGTCATGTCATCATCTGTCCACCTCGTACCTTGCGCCAATCGACCGCAGCGTCAGCAAACAGTGCTCAGTGAGGCAAGCGATTAGCTGGCATCCTTAGTACATGACCTAACCATCGATGTCTGTGCAAATGTAGTGAGTGACTAAAAGAACTCGTTTGACAATCAGTGCCAAACACCCGCTTCCTAACCTCCTCGTTGCTTACTCGTTGGTGCCACCCGATACGAGCGATTGAACCCAGGCATCAATGGTCAAACACCTGAAGACGGTTCACGTCCTCTACTCTGATCGGCCATGTTTCGCTGCCGTAAAGTAATACAGCCCTCACTGTCGTCTGATATACGCGAACCTTAAGCTTCAGAGAGAGATTTTTCTGTCTCCATAAGTGCCTCGGATTAGCAAACACCGCTCTAACATTGAAAATACGCGCCTCTATTTCATACCCTACACCTCCGCCTCCGCCGCTGATGCAGCTTCCCAGGTATACAAACCAGTCAACAACTTCCATGACTTCATTATTTAACAATAAACCAACGTGATCACAGCATTCTTATAGAAGCATTTTGCATTTCGAAGTTGTAAAGCGCATTCCGAAGTATTTAGCAGAACGCGAAATGGCGTTCAGCGTTGCTTGCGCTGCTTAAAAGTTTTCAAAACAGTAACAACTTGTCGTCAGCATTATCAAGATCAGTCAGCCTTCCACCAGGTAGGATGTCCACACAGGCATCATCCCAGTGCCGTAGACAGTCCTCCACTATTTCATCCATGACGAAATTGAACAAAAATGGTGAAAGGAGACAGCCTTGACGAACGCCGCTCCTGGTGCTGAAACTGTCAGACAGCTCACCGTAAACCCTAACCTGAGCCGAAGTACGGGAGTAAAGCGCCGAGAGTATGTTCACATACTTGGTCGGTACAGCCCTGAGTTTAAGCAACTCTAAAAGTGTAGAACGATCCACCGAATCGAATGCACCTTTATAATCGAGAAATACGGCAATTGTTGGCCGGCGGTATACATGACGCTGCTCCCAAATTTGACGAAGGGTAAAAATATGATCTATACATCCCCGGCCAGGACGAAACCCTGCCTGTTCTTCTCTGATGTTTAACTCCCGAACTGCCGTGAGTCGACGGAGTATAATGGATGCCAGAACCCTAGAAATGACTGGGATCAAACTAATTCCCCTAGCACTTGATGACGCAACATGTGATTGACCCATCAAAGTCATTTGGTGTTCTGTTCTCGACTCGAAACAAACGTTTGCTACGATATGCCGAGGCGATTGCGATCAGACACCGTCACCCTATTTTGTGTGTACAAAAAGAACTGTTTGTGACGTTGATGCTGCCGTGGTAGCAACTGAACTGGTTTTGAACTTTGACCTTTTGTGATTGTCATGTGGTTTGGAATTTTGTACACTTTAACTCGTTTGTAGTAAACACCAGAAGAGATGCAGCGAAATCTGCTCGAGCATAAATCGTGTTATGTCATTCTTTTGGCTGCTCTATTCAAATTTTCAACGGGAAATGGTTGTTTCCAATTACCCTATGGTTTTCGCAAGAGCTCCTGATACCTTTCTTGAATATAGGAGCTATTATCGCGTGACTCCAGCACGGAGGGATGGTGTCTGTCATCCACACAAATTGAAACAGCTGAGTCAATGCCTCAACTAACACATCTCCACCTTCTTTAAAAAGTACGGTCATCCATTGTATTTTGCCTGCCGTGCCCCGTCCGTTTGTCGGACTTCGGTGAGCAATAGCTCGTCCGGTCGCCGGTGTTGTCCGTGATCCGCTCGTTGTGAGCTTTTGGACATACCTCACTGCCGCCGTGAAGTATTTCACCGAGTGTTCGAGCATTCGCACCTCCAACTTGGTCATCCTCACAATATGCTACAGTTTATGCTTTATAAATGGCCAACTCGAACCTGCCATCTCAACTAGACAAAGCCCCACCAAGGCGGTCGATCTGGGCATTCATATCTCATGAAAAAATGACTATATGACTGCTATGTGTTGACCTAAGAAGAGCAAACTGATTCGGGTAAAAGACGCTTTCAGCACCGGCATCTTCAACAGGTACGTCATCACAGTCAACTGGAGTGTAAGCAGGCACAAGGAAAAGGTTTCTGGAGAGTTAGCATCTAGAGTTGTCCTTAACGGATTGTGCCAGAAAGACGGTACGTAGTCTACCACTAACGGAAATCCAGTCTACCAATACGGCTGCAGTCGTTGTGACTAGACCTATCCCAGCCTGACCGATAGCGGAAGCCATGAATTCACCCGAAGTGTACAACCAGTATCGAGTAAACAAAGCTGGTGGTGTCATTCCCATACGCTGACTACTGTCCTAAATCCTAGCCTCTGAAACGCAACGGAAATCGACGTTCAGGCAGCTTATCACCCAAACGAGGAGGCCTGCTGACATTTGTTCCCGAGTGCCAACGCTGAAAGAGTTTATGTTAAGTCGTCTAAGTAAGGGACAAGAGACCCGATACCGGATGGTAAGGGATAGGATTTACTGGGATAGTGTTGTTGTGATTAACTAGTATCGTTGCGGTACCTACGAAGAATTTGCTAGATCTGAATTTACTTGAACTGGCGGGAGGAGGCTGAGAGCTGAACCGAATAGATCAGCAGGGGAGGTGCTAGCGGGGAAATGCTTTATCTGTATGAACAGGTAGTTCCCCTGTTAGGAGACGCATCCCCTAACGAAGCAGCAAAGGTGATCGATCCGGCTTCGAGTTAATTGATATGTTTTAACTCACTCAGTCCATTAGGCTCAATTAGATTGCAGCTGCGCGATCGAACGCATGTACATCATGTGAACTGTTCTCATGAGTGCACTTTCTAATGCCTCCCCCCTGTAAAGTGATTCGTTCTCCGTTGGATCTATAAATGTAGAGCCTCTGTGGCCTAATGGACTCGCCTCGTTTTTTTTCCAATAAACGCTGTTGCCGCACCCATTCTTCTTCTCGGTTCTGGTGGCAAACGATTGAGCTCGTATTAAGGGACGATCCAATACCCCCCAAACGATGAGTAGTTTTGTTACTACTCATTATTGTATGTGGGTTGAAATGCTGCCACGACACCCAGCCATAGGTAGAAGAACAATTAGAATCCTCAACCAAAGCCTTTGGCCCAACCGTCCGCACCGTAAAACGGCGAATGGGTGATAGTGTATTGGAAATGGCATAACTGTTTCCGGAAAAAGATGCCAGCTTTTTTAAACCCTTAACCTGGAGGATCAGGAGACTGCATTCGATAGACCTCTACTTATTGGTCTCCCTGGTACGAATGGATTCGCCGGTATGATTGCCACACCGACCTGTTTAGCAAAGTAGATTACTGAGATGCGCAAGTTGTCACACTGTGTCAAAGTGCGGTCGTACTTGTTAATCATGCTGTCCATCAAACGCTAGCGACCCTTTCATGCTTTGGAGTGGTGCGTCTCGGAGGATGTTCGTTTAGCACAAGAACTTGGTACCTCTTGATGCACTTTTCACGTACCCCAAACGCCGTTCCAAAACTTAACCATTCCGGGAAGTGTCAGCTGATTAGTCGTGGCAATTGGATGTGAAAACAAGTAGATGCCTTTCACCGATACTGACCTACAAATACTGACAATATGAGCAACTCAAAACCTTACTCCAATCAGTGTGACATGTGGTCAGGAACTTTTGTCGCCGCGCGTGAGTTGCTGCATCGTAGCATTGCAAGACTTCAATAACCAGCTCCGGGTTTCGTTCACGTTCTGGCACCGAGATATTCGCAGACCGTAACCAATGTAGCCATTCTTCTGGCATGCCCTGAAGGACGGGGTTTTGAAAAAATACATAGGTACAGAAAGTAAGTATAAAAAATTCCCGGATGGTTTGCTGAACAACAATGATTAACCTCCACAGCCATCTAATAAAACAGAAGTTGAAAAGAAAAGTTTCCTCCACAACTGCAATTTTCGTTCAAAACCGTCGACAGATTACATTTTTTATAAAAACTGGTTTTGTCCTCATAAAATCAACTGATTTTTTATCTTTCTCTGATTGGTTGGTCCACCACCGGCTAATCTAACGATAATACCCTTTCATTCATTTCGATAGCAGTCCCCTGAATAGGCATTCCGGAAGACTATTGTATTCGGTCTATAGAGCGCTCGTTGTTTCTAATAACTCTCATCCATCGCCCGATTAGAGAATCTCCATAGGTGATAGAGTGGCTGAGGTGCTTTTGTCGAATAAAACGTATAAAAATGTCAGATTACTTGGAATCGGTCTGTGTGTATTATATCGCCTCGGATTCACATACTACTTGATGAGAAGTTTTAACGTATAACAGATCATCAGTAATACAACTTGGAAAGAACACATTGTTACTATCTCCTTACCAAACTGCACCTCTAGAAGTGCACTGATCCACTCCGAACCACTCATCCACACTTAAACATGTCCAATGTGAATTCAATAATGAGTGACTACTATCGTGACTTTCAAACAGATAATCTGTGAAGATGCTTCAGTAATGAAAATAACGATTTATCAACCCATATAACTTTGCCAACTGAGTACCCAGACACCGAGCACATCTCTTCAATGCTTACTCATCATCAATGGTTCCTTTTGATGTTAATTTGCTACGCAACAAGGAGAAGAAAGCAGGCCCAACTTCGTGAATAGTGGGGGACAAGGATGGAATCTAATTTTTAGCAAAGGCTTTAGTTTTACATTAAAATGTGCAGCATCAAGGTGCTTACACCTGGCTAAACAAACAGTCAAGCCAAAATAGAGAGTAGAAAGGCATCTACAGGACATGTTCTCTCCCAATTTCGTTGATCACTCTATGCGGGGGTTTCCGTTAGTAAAGAAGTACACCGGTTACCAATTCCGAACACCATATTCACAGATTTTACGTATGATTATGTGGTGGAAAATCTAACGATAGGAACTGTTGTCCGGTAAATTGAAGGTGACTGTACAATTCGAATAACCTCAGTCACCCTGAGTATTTTTTTAATGGTCTTCCGGAACCAGGGCTTCTATTTTCTTCGTTTCTACTGACCTTGACATACTTCTGTGGATCAGACATATAGGGCGAATTGCAAAACCAAATGGTTTCTGCAATAAGCCCGAAAACAAGGTTGCAGGTTAGTTAGACGCAAGGTGGTTGAAAACGTTAGACCTCCTCTCATAGCCTTTTTATGAATCTGTGGAAACAAGTTCAGGGTAAACCACAGTCAGTCTGAAGGTGTATTGTCTTGGCAAATAGTTTGTGATCCGTATGCGAATCAACAAGTTTGGTCAATTTTGTTAGTAGGAAAAATGAAGTTGTCCATCAAGTGATACATGAAATGTGAACAACGACTGTTGATCATCGAGTAAATCCAGAAGGAGGGATGCCCAGATTTGGACAACCGGCTGATTTGATTGCAATCTGATTCGACTACCACGTATGGCGAACCGACTACATCCAACCAGATTCTTCTGCCGATAACCTTTATGCCGTTGCTCATAGTTATCCGGCTTGTATGAACTGCCAGTCACACACGGTCTTCGTGAAGTTATATGGCTGACCATAAACGCCTACTTGATTTGGTGTGGGGGGATGCTTGATGATGCACACAGTTTTTACGCGCATCCTACTGATTTACGATACAAAAGGATTACCCTAATTACCGTTCCCAGGTAAGTCGTTTGGTTAGTGATAATTGCAGCCAACTCGGTCATACACCTTTTACTTATCCTGATTCAGATTTAACACATTTGGAAAAGGAGAAAACTGTTTAGAGGAAATGAATAGGGCAGTCGTTTGTTGAAGAATTTGACAGTTCTATCGTCTTCGAACCTGCGGTCGTTGAGTCCAAGATCATTGAAGCAGCCATCAGCTGGTTGACATCAGCATTAAAACACATCAAGTTTTGTTAGGGACAAACAAACAATATCAGGATTGCGAATCTAAAAAGCCAAGAAGAACATCTGCCGACCTTTCTGGTTTCACACGCTGAGAATGAGCTGAACGACAGTAAATAAAAATGTAGACTGTAAGTACTGATAGAATAACTTGTTCATGCTAGTTGAGTCTGAAAGCAGCTCGAAACACGTAAAAGTATCTGGAACCGGACCTGTGTTATATTCCTTGTTACCCCACGCTAGATTAGCCTCTCACGGTCAGGTTGACCGGACTGTTAGGTCATTTGCTCCGAGCAGAGTGACTGCTTTTGTCATCCTTAAAGTTAGAAAGACGTCTGGATTTCAAGGGAAAAGAAAAATTATGCCTGTGTGCGGTTTTCCTTGCTCGTAAAAGGAAGGTGAACACAATTCCGGAGTTAGATCAACGTTGCCTCCGTCAATTAGCTAGCATCAACTGCACTGACTCCGTAGGCACCACGGCCGTCCATCAGCAGATATGTTGTAAAATATGCATACATTAGAAAAATAAGCAACATGCACTCTGTAGTGACCCACATGCTCGTTGCGCCAGCTGAGTGTTTACCACACTAGATACTAACCACGCAAACCACCAATAGCCGGATAAAACAACGAAGCAACGAAATGACCATGACTTATTAAAAGTCCGGTAGCTCCGTTGTGTGACAACTTGATGACTTCCTGATCACCAAGATCTTTCCGTGGAAAACCTCTCAAATGTGACAGCGTATTTGAATGCACGCAGTCTTTCGGTATTGCATTTATTCATACCCTAAATATTTTCCGCAAGTAGTTTTTTCTTTGGGAATTATTTTTGTTTCTGTTGCACCAAAAAGTGGTTCGAAGTAAGGTTTCTCCTGCACACTTTGCAGACCGATTTCACTGCCAAAGAAAGTGTGACCCCGATGGGTCACCGATGAAAGATGATCATCTACCCACGTTGAACGATGCCGGTAGTGTTTATGATTAAAACAATTTAGCATACACACACCCTGACTATTTAGCCGGGGGAGGTCTTGTTATATTCTCAGCATGAATCTTGCAGCGACATTAATGAGTTCGACTCACAAGAAATATTCTTTGCATAGAGAACAGCTGGAAAAATCTTTGTTTGTTTCGGTTGAATGAAATTTAAGGACGACCTCCCTCATTATGATTCACTTGCGAAGATGGACCCTCCAAGAAACGACCGACAACATGATGTGACCTCTGAAACCTTGCGGCAAACTCCAATTACCTGAAATGGACTTGCTTAAAAGACAAAATCATTCCTTTTGGCAACTCGTTAAACGTCGTACTCTGCGGGGTAACGAGATGAAAACAACTTTCATTGGCCGTAAGTTTTCACTGACTCATCTACTGCTGGATCATCGAACCGCCAACAAGGCATCAACAGCCGGTCGGTGTGTACACGCTAATCGGTTAACAGGTTCTTATGTGATTTGATGAATATCTCGGGGCGAGTTTCACGCATGCTATAATGGATCAATCATAGCAACAGTGAGTAGTGTGTACCACGTGTGTAGACACTCATGATTATGCCCTTAGTTCCCACTAGAGAGCCATCAGCCCGCAGCTTTTTGTGTCCATGGAAATTTGTGAACGAATGTCTACAACAGGAACAAATGCGCAATTGGATGCCGAACAAATGAGTAATAACCAGTGCACGCAGATGAAGTTTATACCAGTTAGTGTAATTTTGTACATATGACAATTACCGCAATACACTAACTGTAGTATCGGCAGTCGTTAGTACAGAACACAACGTCATGTAAACGCTCAGACAGAAAATGAAGGCAACGCACACTCGTGGAAAATTGCCATGGTCAACCGTGCATCTCACTAGAGTAGCTCATTCGAAATGCACCATATCAGATACCTTCTTCAATTTAACGCAGCGTAATTACCTCATTCCGTTTAACTTGAGAAATGCACACTCGAAGAGATATGTGATAGATATAGATATGTATAATCTCAAGCGGTTTCTTAGATTTGTCAAATAAATGTATGCACGTAATGTCTGTGGTTCGCATACCACACACCTGTGTGACGCGAATACAGCCAACTCTATCTACAGCTACCTTGAGGTCCTGGAGAGGCGGTTACACCGGGAAGGCGGGCAATGTAAGAAAGGCTCAACAGCGAGCTACAAATCAACACATTCTCCAAATTACTAAGGTAGCATCTAAACCGACAGTAAATACACGGTTTACTACTAACGACTGCATACGGTTAGGCAATCCGATTGTTAGTTACAAGCAGATGTGTCTGGATACTTTGTTGTGGGAATTCGTTCGCACTTTATATGAGGATCATGGCACAGTAGTCAACACTATCGCCCTATAGTCACATGAACCACAGTTTATATCCGGTCTGACAAACAGATGTACTAACGGCAGGCCCTAACAAGGGCAAAACTTGAGGTTCGTGTGGTTCCAGAAAGGGGCTGACTGAAATATCAACGTGTATGTGAAGGCATCGAGCAAATGCAGATTATGTTCTCAGTTCCTCATTAGCAATTAGATACTGGTCAAGTGACTGTTGTTCCCTTATCCGTAGATTATACTGAAAGCCGATCACTTAGAGACACAACTTCGGATCATCGCTCAAAGCAGTCACTCGAAACCCAGCGACGAATGCAACAGCATTTCTGACGACGCGGCCAAATACTGATGGTGTGGATAATCCGCGAATGTAAAATACCATCTACTACCTTCCCCTACATTACGGTCTCTTTGTTGTTAGGCCTAACAAGTGGAGGTATTGACATGCATGATGGCGCCCAACTGTCGCTACGAGGAAATTATAAATGCTAAACTAGTGGCCTGCGTAAGGAATTAGAGGCGACCACTACAAAACACCATGACGTGATTGACGCTTCGTAGGACCGAGCTAAAGTGGTATCTATTGGAAAGTGGTTGTCTGCAGAGATAGCTGCAGTGAGGTTTCACTGTAGTAGATCGTAGGCCAATAGTGATATTGCCTGGGGACAGATTCTGTATCTACTCCAACTTCACGCCAAAAAAGGTAGTAACCGTTCTCGATGAGAACCAGTAAAACTGTACCCAACATGAAAAAGAGAAATTCACATATAAAACGACTTTTATCCTGATACAAATCTGGACACCAGTCTCATGAGAACGAAAATCAGTTGGAACCACCACAGAACCGATCAGGCCTTCGGTCATTCGGCTTAACCGAAGTCGATCTGTTCAATACACGGACAGGTAAACTTGATACCGAAAAACATTTCGAAGAATGATTCAGCTGTGACACAGTTTCAGTGCTTAGTTCAGTTTGACAGGTCTAAACTGTCTAAAAGGGCACAAGAGGCTTATGGTCATGTGTGGAGAACGTTAGTGTTGTAACAGTCACTACAGATTACTATACTATACCAGAAGAGAAATTTCGATCAGAAAATGAATATGCGCTAAAGACTACTGCCTAGAATGTACACACCGCATTACCGGTTTGCACCAACTGAAACCGTGTCCCTTAGATTGGAGACGACATTGTGGATTAGTTGCCCGGGCATGGCTTAACTCAAGTGAATGAATACGTGTGGTCTATTTTACGGACTATTTGTATCAAGGGCAATTGTGAGAACGCGATTTCCAAACAATGCTAAGGTCATTCAATGTTTATTCTCAAGTAATCACCAGGTTCCTTCCTGTTTGCATTCATCAGGTGGAAAACCGAGTTGACACGTGGCATCAGCACCACACCATTCGCACTCTATCTCGTAAATGCAAGTAGAGAAACAACTAGTCGGGAAGTACTGCATTCATTCATCTAATCAATCATTTGTTCATAACGACCATGAGCCTGACCAAACTGTACCGTGTATTAGGCCACCGCTTATAGCAGCAGTGATGCAAAATAATCTAAAGGAGGAAAAATTAACTAAAAAGAACAAAAGTTGATGAAAACAAGGAGAAACGGCATAATGAGACTGGAATGGAGCGATTTCCTGATTACAGGACTTTCAGCTAATCAAAGCTCGGACACAAGCTGCTGCACGTAGAACTTGAGTCCATCGATGCCGGTTGCTACAACGAAGTTCCGTAAGAGATGGCGATTAAGACAATTTGTCTGAATGCATGTCGCATTTAAAACAACAGAACTGTTTAAGTCAAGGCCGTGGAAAGCAATAAGGAGCAGACCAACCATAACGCAAGATATGTGTCGTACAAGAACCATCGTTAAAGAAAACGTGCTTTTCTGTAAAAAGGGTATTATTTCTATAACAAACTGAGACAACATAGTACGCCTCAGACCATTGTCGTACTGGTGGTTTTTGATACAACAGCTAAGTGCGCGATGAGCTAAAGAAATAGAAGTGGTATGAATGCAGGCACACTGCCACCTTGGATAGCGTTTAGAGCCAGTCATTTAAGTGAACACAAAGAAGCCAGCCTGATAGGCGACACCTATCCACTACTCAGCGGAACAGTCAGGGCCCTCATACTTCGTTGTCTGACCACCACGCAGTCCGCAGCAGGTTTGTCACCTCCATGTGGTTTTAACGTGTTATATATATATATATATATATATATATATATATAGCACGAGGACCCGGACTGAACGCGTGGTTCTACCCAACGAGCGGTGGTCTCAGTGTGTAACGTCCGATGCGATAAACGCTCAGTTGGTATGCGAAGTGGCCGAACCATCGCAGATTGTACAACCTGATTGGTGTACCAACCGATCGCGTATCTCGAGCATTCTGAACTACACGTTGGAGAACAGCCACACCGCTCATATGATCACCCCACTTGATGTGAGCTAATTGGTGAGGACAACGATGGTCAAACCCAGCTGGTCTGTTAACATCTGCATCGCAAACATACCACTTCCCCAAAAGATCGTACAAAGACCCATAATTTCGCGCTATCTACCAAAAAATTACATTCCACAATTCATTCGAGGATTTTAAACTCATCAAGTGATGTTGAAAAAACCAAGGGGGTGCGCTTTCCTAAGTGATAAAACGTCTCCACTCTATTCAACAGATATAATCGACAGATATAATCAACAGATATAATCGATGTTAGTCGGATGGGTTCGGTGCACCAGCAGAGTTTCTATTTCCACCTCAGTCCTGAAAACCTCACTTCATAGTTCCGAATGAAGGTGAAACTCGTTGTCATGTGCCGCAGGTTTCAAAATAAGAGGGCATACGACTTCGATGTTGAGTGCTTAACTTAATATGAGCATTACGCTCTCAGTCTCAGTCATGAAACATGCAAGGACCTACAAAACCAAGTCTTGACGGCAAAAAACGTAATTCCCTCGGTTTCGTCTGACTGTTGCTTCCGGCCTAAGTCAGGTTGTGAGCAAAGCGTACGACTCGGCAAATGGTTAACCGGCGCGGGAAAAACGGGTCTAACGCATCAGATTTTCCGTGACGATGTACATACGTCCACAGGTATGTCATCAGTGAACCGTGACGTTGCTGTTGTGGTAATCAGACCATAGAGGTGCAATGGCAGAAGGACAGTAGCGACCGAGAGTAGACAATCTCAGGTTATTGAGCAGTCGGCCTTGAAGTTGTTTACTTAATAACATCTGAAAAGTAGAATGCAGAATCTAGGTGTGTAACGTACGAACTAGCGAACGTGAAGAGTTCCCACAAAAAGTACATAAGTACGTACCCGGAACTCGCCAGTGTTTGCGTCGAACACCACGTGAATATCGTGAGTGACACATGTGGGAGAAGAAATTTTGGGATCGTTCGAAAGTTTGGGTAATCGGAACAGACGAACTACAGATAGGCAAAATAAACAGAAAAAGCAACGAATTGGAGAAAGAGATACGTCAGTGCAAAACTGAAGAAACTGACTTAGAGTTTCAAACCCAATCGCAGATTAATACAGCAGTGTTCATTGCCATACAACATATATGATCGCACTTGGGAGACTGTTTAAACCTAAAAATGAACAACTAAAGTAACCAGGGATAAACTTGGAAAAGTCACATCAGCTTGTTAACATCAAATTGAAAGTGGTCTACAAGGAGTCTTTGATCTTCATATTCAGAAGATCGAAACATCCTTTCGTCACCCCCGTTCACAACTAGCATCGCCCACATTAGGGAACGATTGTCTAGAAAATGTACCGTATTTTAGTACATGTCTCATTGCACCTCAAATTCATCTTCTACATAACCTAATGTTAGTGACTAACAGCTGTAACGCTGCCGCCAGCTGTTTGACAGCCCCTCTATTAATCAGAGTCGGTGATATCTTACAGCAGAACTTACTTTTGCCACGTCCAGCTTTTTTGGGTAAATCCGGAAGTGGTTTCGTCGGTGCCCCTTTACCACGGCGTCTGAAAAGATAGGTAAGATTACACCAACTTGAAAATTTTCAAAGCACTTACAAAGTACTAGACGAACGAATAGGAGGTGGTGGAGGCTCCGGGCTTTCCATCAGGCTCACCGATATCGACTGCCCATCCATCAGATATAACAGACCATACAGAACGTAAACCGTACACCCAAATAGCTCAGAAAAGGCATAGCTGGCTGCAAGAGAAAACAAATTTGACGGTTATCGATGCGTGCTAACATGATAACACAGTGGATTAATGTTCTGTTGTCAGAAAACGAAGTACACATCAAGCTTCCGACTTGCATATCACAAAACGTTTTCAGACCTGCCGGCTCGACGACAGTGGAAGCCGCCAGAATCTAGTCAGAAGTTGATGTATCAGTTGGGACTGCCACCAGCAACAGTGTGACGGTTGTCGACGTTTGTATCTCCGATTGAGCTATTACAAGGTCGTGCCCATTAAGGATAACAAGGTATTTTAAAATCAGTAGTCCCCAGCTTTTGGTTTTTAACTACGATACCGGAATATTAAAAAATACACACACAAATGGCCGTGAACCAGACTAGACTATGCTGGGACTTGAAGCACTGTTCAGTACAAAAAAGACGAAGAATGTTCAAGAAACACGATATCAATAAAAGAAACACAAACGAGTGTAATAAAAATATTAAGTGTGCTGATGGGGACACGTCAATGGATGTGGTGCACTATCATCAAATAAAATTTTTATTCATCAATGTGAGTTAGTATGAAGACCCTAACCAGCCACGCAGCGTATAACAACCAGACTGCCAGGAACTTCACAACTCATCAGTACCTGACCAAAGCATCTCACGGTTTTATCCAAACGGAGGATAACGTTCAGTGAGATCAATGCTCAGGAAGCATACGGTGCATGTAACCCATCCAACATTGATTGTGCATTCCTAAAAGATGTCTAATCGATCGCTGAGAGCGTTCTACCATGTGTCCCCTTAAAATAGGAGGGTTGTTGAGGGACAAAATGGTGGAGTATAAAACACACAATTCAAGTAGGAGCAAGTAATTAAACCGGCTATGGTCAATAAAGTCGCATTAGTAAGTTTGGATCCCGGAAACCCATTTTCAATATACAATGACCTAAATCGTCAAAGTGATAACATTCCAACCAGAATC
>JTDE01004973.1:40407-52028 GCA_014338405.1 Paragonimus skrjabini miyazakii
ACCGTATGCATTATGTATCGTTAAGTCATATGTTTCTGAGGGAGTCAGGTGGCTCTTTGTGTCACCCACGTGTTGTTCGGATTTTGCATTTCATACGTTCTAGAAACCTATTCTCTTCAGCTGAATTGATGGAATTTGCCACTTCGCGTTGTTTGATATGCATGAAATTGACGCTGAGATTCTACATCCCGCAAAACGGTACTGTTATTAAGGCGAGCGTGCCCTCTGAGGAATTAAACGACGAGTTTAATGGTTCTCTTTCTTTAGTTACTGGTAGCAAGTACTTACTAATGGTCGATGAGGAATACTCAAGATTTCCATCTGCGTCTGCTTGTCCGTGTATGACGGTATCCACCGTTATCAAGTGCTTCTGCCAGCTGTTTTCCATATTCGGCATGCCTTCTTACGTGCAATCGGATTGAGGCCCAGCTTTCATATCTGAGGAACTGATCAGTTTCCTGTATAGCAAAGGTACTGCCACCAGTAGAACCACGGCTAACAACCTCCAGGCAAAAGGACAGGTCAACAGGTTGGGCGGTACACCTCGACGAGCTTTAATGCTTGTGGCAAGATCAGGAGGCGTGGTATGTAATTATTAGGGATTTGTGCAGCTGGACGCTTTACATTTCATACGGTCCCTCTTGTGCACAGCGACGAGCGCAACTCCACATGAAGGGCTATTTTCCTATAACCGAAAATAAACCTCAACCATCTCTTCACCGGGCCGGCCCATCGTTCCTGGACCTGTCTTAACGCAACGTCATTTAAGCTCCACAGAGTATGACCCCCTGCTTACTGAGATCAATATGCTGACGTCTGCCTCCCCAACGAGGAAGAGGAGAAGGTAGTCATCTTACACATAGTACCGAAGGATTAATTTGTGCATTCACCCCTTAAAAATGTTTACTGATATGGCAATACCAGTTCTGATTTCTTTCCTGGAACTCAAGGCTCAGATCAGCTCGAACTTGATGTGATATCCGACCTGAGGACTGACAAGGTTCAACAAGGTGTCACAACTGCGGAACCTCTTCCTGAGCCGAACGGGTCAGATATAACACAACGGTTGGAAAAACGGCAACAAACTCGTCCATACAACCAGAGCAACAGAGACTCTTGACGTTACTTTCTCATTTATCCCTGAAAGCATTCTCCTTCAAGATCCGTTTAACCATCATTTTCATTTTGACTTACTCTTGAAGACATATTGTGTACTTTTATTCTGGACGTCATCATCGCCCATCCTCATAACTATTCCCAGAACATTCTCTGTGAAACTTCTCTCAAACAAATCAAAGTGGCCGGAGAAAATGTAATAGACTATCTATTAATGTACACCATTACCTGCCAGTTTCAATACGTTTGCGTTTTCTGTTTCAAACCCCCACACTACCGTTGTTAGATGAATCAAGCCTAATTCTTGGGCAACAAGTCTTCTATATTCAATCTCGGCTGACCGATTGTTTGTCTGTACATAAAAGGAGAGCTCGCGATCGGCCCATAAAAATCCGCAAAGGTTTCGACTAGTTGTAAATGAGTGTCGGTATTTCAAGATCAACTCACCGAAACAGTCGGTTAAAACACGTTTTAATTGACTTACGAATACTTGGCACCCACCTTTTCCGAATCAGATCTAGTCTCAGATAGACCAAATAGCTGTTGGCTAGAAGTGACGGGAGTCCACTCATAAATGTCCTTATTATGACACATGCATGGACACAGATCATGCGTTGGTACATTGTCGTTTTGGTCTTACCTTTGATGGGTAACGATCCCACCGATTACAACAGCTGGTTGTTGATAAACTAGTCATACCGTCAGTAAAGCATAAACACCAGAACAGCACAAAAATCTGCCTTAGCAGTACCCACCTTGAAAATCCTAGTAGCTGCTGGACCCGGGTTTTGCAGGTCATTTATGATGCAGGTGCCATAGCAGATATTGGACCTCGGAGAAATATCTGCAGTTGTTGAATGTCAGACAGAACACTTCTACTGACAGTTCACATAATAAATTTAGAAGAGATATCTGTGGTAAACTGAAAAGCAACCTAAACGCAGATTGTGAGGCTTGATTAATGGAGAAAGTTGAGGAAATAGAAACCTATTCTGTTTCATGGAACATCGGCAGTCTCTTCAAGCTTATCCGTGCCACTGGTCTAAAGCGACCATCTGTCAGTTGAACTACTAGCGACGCAGATGGCACACTCATTCATAAGTCCAGAAGCTTACAGCTCTAGGTAGGACAATGTGAGGGCCAATTTAGCTGGTCTCCTGCTTCTACCGTGCTACCATCACAAACTTGTTATGTAGCACCCTGATCGATAGATTTAGGAGCACCCACTAAAACCAAAGTTCGCAGTTGCATTTCGGCTGTCGAACGTAATGAAGCTGTTGGTGCAGATTATCTCGTACCGGCACTTTTTAAAGAAGACGAGGAGTCGTTAGTAGAGGCTTCGACACAGTTGTTTCAACTTGTGCGGACGACGGAGACCATCCCTTCATGCTGGGGTCCCTCAGGAAGTCGATTTGGAGTCTCTTGCGAAAACCGTAGGGGAATTAGCCTGACCCAGGCCATTACTACGGTTCTGGCATTCTTTATACTTCGTCGACTCACCGTAGCTCGGGAGGTAAATGTTAGGGGAGAATAGACAGGGTTTCGCTTTGATTGGGGATGTGTTGATCAAATCTTTACTCTTCGTCAAATGCTAGAGCAGCGTCAAATATACCGCCCGTCAACAACTGCCGTATTTCTCAACAACAAAGGTACGTTCGATTCGATGGATCGACCTACACTTTTAGAGTCACTTAAACGCAGAGGTGTACCGACTAAGTATGTGAACATACTGTAGGCGCTTTATCCCCATACTTCTGCTCAGATTAGTGTTGACGGTAAACTGTCTGACAGTTTCAGCTCCAGCAGTGGCATACGTCAAGGCTGCTCACTTTCGTCAGTTTTCTTCAATTTTGTTATGGACGGAATGATGCAGGATTCTTTAAGGTACTCGCAAGATACCGACGTGGTTCTCCTATCTTGTAGAAGACTGACCGATCTTGATTATGCTGATGACAGGGTGTTGCTGTCTGACAACTTTAAAGCGGCACAAACAACACTAAACGCTATTTCACGTTCTGCTAAATACTTCAGAACGCGTTTTGCAGCCTTAAAGTGCTAAGTGCTTCTGTAAGATTGCGGTGATTATGTAGATTTAGTGTTAGATAATGAGGCTATGGAGGTTGTTGTCCCGTTGTACCTGGGGAAGCTGTATCAACAGCGGCGGTGGAATTGTAGGGGATGGAATAGAACCGCGTATCTCTAAGGTTATGGCAGTGTTTCCTAATCTGGGATACCTCTGGTGACAGAGGTATCTTTCTAAGGCTAAAGGATCGCGTGTATAAGGCGACAGCGAGGGCTATAGTACTTAACGGCATCAAAACTTGGTCTCTCACAGTGGAATACATAAGACGTCCTCACGTATTTCATCACCAAGATCTGCGTTCGACTGCTCGTATCCGGTAGCACCAGCGAGTAAGCAACGAGGAGGTTAGAAAACGGATATTTGGAAGCGACTGTCAAACAAATTCTTTTGTTCAATCACTACATTTTCATAGACTCAAATGGTTAGGCCATTTATTAAGTATGCCAGTTAGTCATCTGTCACACCGAGCACTCTTAGCCAACGCTGAGGCCGACTGTCGTAGAGTGCGAGGTGGACAGATGATGACCTGGCGTAAACAAATGAAATCGTTCATGAAGGGGTTGATCACTGTAGGTTAGGTTCGCCTCCCAAGCTGGGGACCTTACGACGCGCGCAGTCAGTGGCTGGAGAATGTAGGTGAGATGGCGGCTAATCCAGCTCAGTGATATGAATGTTGTTGTTTTGCCGAGTTGTCTGTGAAGTGAATGAACTTAATGACGCGGGGCAGTGAAAGCCGTAAAGAAGCTATCTTGTTGATGACGACTTACTTTCAGATACAGCTTGTTGTTTGTTTGCAAAGTGTCAGCACCTTGATGTTGAATGTTTGAATACAATCGTAGCTATTTTTGTATTCAAGTATCTTCCCGTGTCCTTCTTCTTTCTTCTCCCTATCTGTGTAGGATCTGAATTTTTTCATAGTTGTGTGGCAGTTAGGCATAAGTGAGAATCACTAATGTATTGTTGCTCATGATAATGATGATGATTACGTCCTTCTTTTATTCTGTCTAAGATCTCATCTACGCTTTACCACAATCGCCACGGTTCCAAGCTCCTCTGCAATCTTACCTCTTTCCAACTCCACCATAGGCATAGAATGATCAAGATAATCCTTTTTCGATATAGTTCTGCGGAATTACGAACGGCTGACGAGATGACAACTGATTCGAACGTCATATTCCGCCAATTCATCAACTCTGACTCCGGGAATGTGCACCGCCCCAGCAACAACTTCACACCACTGAACGATCATTCATTCACATTCCCTGCCCACTCAACAAAATCGCAGTCACTGCAACATGTAGACGGCAACTCCAGGTTATAAGATTGTCTTACCAACCACAGACTAGAAAAGTGGACTGAATACAAACGACCTAGATTCCTTTCGATTAGGTGAATTGCACTGTTGGCTCTGTGCGCTGATACAGTATCAAATACTTGCAACGCATAGCGACAGTGACATACTCTACGAGTGTAAGAAATAATACACAGAATTTTACTGACCGACGTGGTAAAGCTCTAAGCCCTGAGAGGTTGAAAAAGTATTCGCAGTGGATCCTGGCATCTAGGATCTTTAAACAGTGAGTTCTCTTTAAACACTTCTTTACAGCACAAGGTACACATATACTGCAACGTGTTGACACTTCCTATATTCTCATCGGTCATAAACGTAAACGATGCACATTATATATATTAGGAAAATAGAGACGAATAATAAATAGACAGACCGACAAACGTACCAAGTGTAATGTAGTCGGGACCACCGTTGTCTCAGTCACACAGTGATGGGTGATAAGTTCGAATAAGTATTTGTTTCGTAAAACGTTGGTTTTTGACTGCACAACAATATCTTGAACGGCTTGACTGAGTAAACCTGACGTTTAGCAACCAGTGACGTGGGATTTCCAGCAGATGGTTAACCAAATTTGGGCTGCTGACTCATCATTTATTTAGACCGTTTCGGGATTAGCTTGGTCACTTGCTGTAAATATCACCGTAACTGTAAGTGAACTGGAACACAACAAGTGCAGTTCGCCAAAATATTCTGTCTCACACATTGTGTACCGCTTAACCTACAGTTGAAGTGACGTTTAGATTATCAGAACATTTAGACACCTAATATTTTGTAAAACAGCAGTGGCAGTTCCTTCGTACCGTACAGACCATACACTCCATTGATCAGCCTTTGGGAAATACACATAACTGTGCTATCAGAGAGTCGGATTACCACTCAAAAGCTGGGCGTGATACCAACAGAAGTAAACAACTTCTAGACTTTTAACTAATATGTGTATATCCCTTTGGGATGTTCACAGATAGTAGTAGACTGTCAGCAGTTGGATAATGATTGCTTCTGCCGTTATAGTAGTAGAACCGGTGAAACCATTCGAAGTGTCAATGTTTAGCACGCCTGGATTATATTCGGGTATAATGGATAGGTAAACCCAAGATGAATCGAGATTATTTTCAGTTTTTGTCAGCTCACTCTGGAAGTCAATACAGTAGTGCTGTCATCGGTTATAACCATACGATCACGACGTGAACTGACTAGATCGTGTAAGTTACGCACAGCAATTTACTGTAATCAGTTATAGCGCAGCGTTTAACAGAAGCAGTATTCTCGAAAGTACAACATGAATTTTTAGTTACAGTGTACAAACTTTACAGTATTACGGTGTCTTTAAAGGTTGATTTCGGAGGGTGAAACATATTTATTCATCTTTAATCGTCCTGAGAAAGAAGTCATTACAATCAGTCATGGGTTAGTTCTAAGCCGACGGCTTCCAACAGCTGATTAACTCTTTTGAACTTCGTGTCGTACGGTGGATAAACCTGCATACTACCGACTCGCTGAAAATGGTCTCAAGCCTCAAGCTTCAGCAGGTGAAACTTAAATTAAATCGAAAGCCCTCCAGAAGCTTCTACTTTCGCTACAGTTGCTCGGAAAGCACTACCTAAGTATTAAGAACATCTTTATTAATCAACTACCATTGACTTTTATAGTAACCAGATGGACAGCCGAACGTATGTTTAAATCACATGGCTATAGTCATACGGTTGTAGTGTGTGGGCGTCGTAAACTGCATAGATTACATGGGGTTGCTTATACGTCTGTGGAGTTAAGTGAAGTGCGCATTAAATACAATGATCTAATAAGTGACTTAAATTGTTTAGATAATGTATTGTGTTTATTATAGTCGCATGCCGTTCAGTCCTTTGATAAAGTATATTTTTTTGAAAACGCGGAGTGCTTCATTGGCAGTCGCATAAATTTCGCATAATTAGGAGTGTATCAGAAATCTTTGTACAGGACATTGCGTAAGATATCAAGTCATTTTTAGTTGTCCCCAGCAATCCACACTGTCGCTGAATAAGCAATCTGAAAGCGCAATTTAGTGCGTGCGTGCACTGAATGAACGCTTTCCCAGGTATACACAATGAATACCAGACGTGAACTGTGAATACAAATAATTGTGGGAGACCGTATGTATATTATATGATAATTACAATAGGTATTAATCAGCGCTAAACGATGTCGGTACTCAAATGTAGCTAGGGAGGTTGGGGATCCAACCGTCGAGCGTGCAAGCAAGCCGGAAAAATGTGCATATGGCGACATTCGTGTGCATAGGCCGACAAGCATGCAGATGAACAAACGCGATCGCATGCAGCAAGCAGATGGCAGACAAAGATCCTTAAGATCCTATGTACAATGTGAACTAAGATTTGGGGAAGAATTTTACACGTGGTACAACAGGCAGAGCGGGGTAATCTCTAGGTTACTACAGCAATACACCTTACTAGGGGCCATGTAATTTAGATCTACGCCAGCATAATTCAACAATGCGCGTAATGTAAGAGACAAGCTGCATGAGACGCAAGTACCAGCCGATGAACGTCAAGCGGTAATTTTTCCTTCATTGAAACATGGTCATTCAAAAATGTACATTACAGCAAGCTGATTCTGATGGATTAGGTACCATTCGTTCGTCGGAAAAATGGTGATCTGAACGTCAAGAATGATTTTGATGTGACGAGAATCAAACTGTTATGTTCTTCTGATAGTACTGCTGATACTTTAGCGGTGCGAATGAACGTGTGCCCTGAAGGATTGATAACAGTGATTGCCGTCCACAGAAGTCCCGCTCCCAATTCGTCCGATGTTCTGCCATTCAGGAATCAAACAGAAGTTTGATTCTGGGAGACTTCAACATGCTAGAAGTATGGCAGCGGTCCATTTTCTGTTCAACTGCAACGAGGGCTTTGTGATATTCTGCAGCAGACTAATCAAATGTCACTCAGGTGGGTTTTTGATCACCAAATAAGATTCACGGTTAGTCCAACTCAGTCAACGTTGAACCAAGTGTTCGGAGAAACCGGTCGTACAGCTTCAATGATTATGTCGTCGTAGTGTTTCGACGCTGTCACCAGAGACGGGTGTGATGACTTCATAGTCGTTATTTTGTTACAGTGGTAGCGAATACTTCTGTAGCATTCATATCAGAATCCAATTGCGCAAAATTGTCTCCAGGTTTGATTTCGTTGTCAGAGGCAGACTCTGTGCACCCGACTGAACTATGACAGTCCTAGGCAGCTAGTCCCGGGAGGCCGAGTTGCACTCAAAGTCTCAGCTAGTGTTTGTGTGTTCTTGCTTATTCGACTCCACTGAATATTAACGTCCGGATCATCTTAACCTGTTCAACCAATAAAGCCCGCTTGTCCTCGCATCTTGGCAAACGCTATTCGCCAGATATTTTGACTTTCTCTCACCGCTACTTTTTCAGTGTTGCGTTGTTTCTAATGACTCATAAGGATTGCATGATCACTACTCCCAAGTGTTTGTCAATTTCTGTCTGACTTACCTGGAGCAGATACTAGATCAATCACGTATGCATGGTCATCGAGGTGCCTCGAGGGTATGCAGACGTCCACGGCCTGTACACATAACTGAAGCTATAAACCAGCATGTAGTGCAGTGTAGTCGCCTACGACGAAACAGAGGCCACGGACGGCTTAACGTTGAAGATCCTTCAGAAGTGAGGCCGGTTGCGATCCAGTCGTATTTCAGATAACACACATCGTCTTATAACCGACGATAGAGAATTGTATTCTACAACACAAATTTTCGTAGCAACCATCCCGGTTCGCAATCCGTGCAATGGCTGTATGTATGCCAACACCCTCACTCCTACCCCACATATACGACCCGTCAGAACAGAAGAGACGGTATCCAGGAATGATCACTTCAGCACCTCAGAGTAGCCCCTTGAACCATGTGCCTGTGAGTTCCACTAGCGTCAGCTGGTATTAGTCAACTCAAGCATTCTCTTAACGTTGGTGTACATTCCCAGTCCAGGCAGTTCGTTCACGGTCGCCTTGCCAAGATCTCCACGCAGTTGGAATCGCATAGACGCTAGCTGCTTCTGAGCAAGGATTAACAGAAACTAACTCGGATTTCGCCTTCGGCGAACTACCTGAAAATCCTTAATGAACAAGCTATGTCTACCATTAGTCCTACGTTTTCCTAATACACCTGGAACTGCACTAAGACGTCCTCTGTTCTTCGAAGAGAGATGGAGCACAATACGCACATTCCGTCCTTGCAGTCAGTGCATGAGATAAGATATTGTTGTGACAATTTCTACAGACCGAAACACTACCTTTAACGGCCGAAATCGGGCTCCAGGGCCCTTCCTACGACTGCCCAGAATAGATAGGCTTTTGCAGTTACATATGCTGCGAATTCCTCCTCACCATTAATGAACATTCTTCCCAAACCCGATCAGGGTTTGACAAGGTCGTAATCAAATCGCTCCCGCGGTATGATGCCGCTTGATGTGATAACATTAACCCAGATAATACGGCGCTTCCCTAGCGGGAACCTGTCTACTGAAGACGTTGATGGAATTTTAGCTGCCGCTCTCAACAGGAATGGCGTGAGTAAAAACAAACGAAAGAAAGGTCAGAGTAATCATAAGTACTTCCTGATTCAACAGCCCTTTAGTAAGTAGTGTGACGTCTGGTTAACGACATGCTACACTCCTTCTCTGGATATTTTCTGCGGGAATTTTCCGTCTCCACTGCACCTGCCGCAACCTGTACAAATGTTGGCTTATTAATGTCACAGACAGCAGAACTTCCTGCATCCAGCTTTATCCTTGTTGGACTCATCATCACCCACGTGCTCTATGCACCGGGAGGTACACAGATAAAAACTTTATTATTCTCAAACAGCAACTCTTGTGACTGACTTAATTGGGCGCCCACGGAAGGAAACTTGAAACAACCGAAATGTGTTCGATCAGAAGGACTGAAGCGCAAGTACACTGAAGCCGAGTTGTATCGGGCAGAACACAGTTTCCAACCAAGCGTCCTAAACACTCATTAAACTCTACTACGAATCCTGTGACTTAGGTTGGAACCGCGTTTTTAAACACGGGAAACGTCATCGATTAGTATGCTAGTTTAAATTTACATGGGTATGCATACCCAGATCACTCATTTTCATGCAGTCTATCTATTTCAATGCCCAGTTAGATTCAGTTGATATGAAATGCCATAATTCAAAACAATATGTTGTACTACTGTTGGGGATCACAACAATTGTTGTTGTGGTACTGTAGTGGACAAGTGGGTATGCGCTAGACCCTCGTCCACTAACAATTTAGAACGCCTTTCCTGAAGAGCAATCGAAACGTAGTCCCAACAGGCATCGAACTAAAGAAGGTAGCGGGGTTTGGAAACAAACCGTATATTTCCAGCAATATTTGGAAATATGATAAGTAGTTAATTCTAGCTTAGTCTGGGACCAACGGCAACAACCAAGAGGAAAAGGAAGAAAAGCACGAGATGGGCCACAGCCCACTCGGCGGCACTCAAAAGCGCGCCAGGCGAAAAGTACGTGGAACCTTCGAGTGCGTTAAACAACGCTCGAAAAGGGTTCAGTTAAACGACCTTGAAGAATAGAATAATAGATGAGTCGTTAGGAAAAGAGCAAGCATCCGCTGCGTGCAATTATAATTGCACGCAGCGGATGCTTGCTCTCAGTCGTGCAACTATAGTTGCACGACTGAAGGAAGTGGCACTGAGTTCATATCAGGCCTCCTATTGCAGGCATACAAAGAGTCATGCGTACAGAACAAACAAGCAGGAAAACACGGTTGCAGCCGGGATCCTTAGAGAAGCCACACGATCGCCGGTCACTACAGTACCTAAGTACTTAAGCACGAAGAACATAGTAGGATTACGAAACCATCAAAGCTTTGATTGAATAGAAATCCAAAGCCGCCATAGAAAAAAACTTTAAAAGAGCAGACAACCACTTCGGAATGGAGGCCAGTATATAGAATGACATATAAGTAAGATTTGTTGTTTAAGGAATATGCATAAGCACAACCTCAGCGAAGCTCCTAGCGCGTTGAACAAAAGAGTATCGCAACATTATTCGAATATGTATACAAAAAACTCTCTCAGTTGCATGAATGCACTAGACAAGGTCAATTAATTGCGTCTCCATAAGAAAACGATGTCACATACGAAATTTGAAATTAGCGCCACCTATTAGCGGGAAAGAGTTCAAAAGTGTAGTGTAATAAATTGGTCAAAGGCCGATAGTACGTTAACAGGTGAATGAGAAAAATGTACTCTCAAGTTCCGCGTAAGTGTATTTTCGCGAGGTTTATGATGCTACATTCCTTTATGACGTAAGTCTGGTAGTCGGTTCCAGTAGCCCGTTTCTTTCCGTAGAGTGTGTTAACCTTTTGTTCTCTTGTTATATACTGTTCTTCATACCTGTTATGTTCATTCTGCATATAAACGACTTGTCTATTGTTTGGATGAATACACACTTTGTCCTCGCGCGCCTCAGCTTCTGCCTGCACGTGTCGTTGTTACCGAGAGTTGACGGGCAACAGCGGATTTTAATACATTGGACGATTTGGATGAGTTGCAATTTGTTTGCTATTTAACAGGAACTTTCTTCAAGCATATAGCGAACTTAGTGTGGTGGAGTTTATCGTAGACAGTTATTGTAGATTATTTTGTAACATTGTCGATTGTTTTCTTGGTTTCCACTACATAATTGATGTGCCCTCGTTGGTTTCTTTTTATACTTTGCTTAAAGTTTTGCTCTTCTATATACTCACCGAAAAATCTTGGCAATTGTGTAGTTCGCCGGTATGGTGTTTCAAGGCCGAAACGAGTTGGAAACGGCCATTTAGGCGCGAAAAGATATTTTTCAAATTTTTAATGAAATATTAAAATGCGTATTACGGGACAAATATATAGATTTCTTCGAGTATACTAGTGGTGTTGCAATGGGAAAAAACAAGTGTACCTAAAAATTGCCTATATTTGCACTTTCGGTGAAAAAAATGTGTCGCCATTTTTTTCGACAAAAGCATAATGTTGGTTTTCCTAATCGATT
>JTDE01004975.1:8178-35538 GCA_014338405.1 Paragonimus skrjabini miyazakii
GGTTCACGATGGCCGAAATCTAAAACATGATAAAAAATCTCGTGTATACCACCTTACTGTCAATTGCGACTCGGGTATACGTTTGTAGGGTGCAGACGTTGATAATTTGAATTTGGACAAGGGTTTCAGGAACTGAGTCACATTTCTCTTGTTTCGCTTACTTTTAAAATAGTGACTGTTTTGCACATCATAGTTTTCGGCAGTTCAATATCAAGTTCATGGCGGCAGTAACGACAACGAGACACCACTAACAGTCTAGATGTAGCCCATCTAATAACCGGATTTCGCTGGCTGGGTACATTAACTTACCTTTGGCTCAAACATACTCCGGACAGATTCGGCTACGGTCAGAACCAAAACATATGCTGCCTGATAACGAAGTGGGCAATAACCTTTCCAAACAGTAAAGCGCCAGCAGGTGATAGATAAGCTAAGAGGATTAGGAAAACAAGGAATCGCGAAGGGTAAAACATTTGAGAAAATAAGACAAGGTGGTACTACTACCATCGGAAATCTACTAATCTGAGTGACCGAGTTACTCGATCCTTGAGTCGTTAAGCGTATCATAGTTTATGTGACTGACGGAACACCTGTAACCAATATGGCCAAAGAATAATCTTCAGTTCATATCAACCATGAGTCATCTCAGCCTCTATGAGGTTTTTACGTATCACACCAGAGATATGACAGACTATAAATGTAGCTACATAAAGTAAAACAATAAGTTGTCTCGGTCCTGAATGTAATGCAGACGTTAGTATGTGCATGAAGTCATTTAGCGGTGGGTCCCGCTGAAATGCAAAAACAGAAATATACCCCTCTTTTAGACCGTTTAAATGGGCTCGCCATTCGTGTTCACCCTGTTGTATGGCTCAGCGAGTTCTTCAGAACAGTTATTTGTTAGTCTACTTTATCTTCAGGCTCATTGTTCTGCTTGTAACTTGTCGGGTAGTTTTGATCAAACCATGAAAATGTGCAGCCGGGGCGACAATTTGAAACTTGACTGCCTCATTGTGCGCTGACGCCACAATGTATCATTCACAAATCCCATGTTAAATTTATGTAAAGAAAAATCTAAACTGTTGTTCGATTTAATTCCGTGAAATAAATATAGGTATAAGTGGATATTTTCGAAAAACTAAGCAAAATGATTCATGCCAATTAAATTTAAAATAGTATCAACGTATCACCTGTGTAGTAAAAATTGAGCAACATCAAACGGGACTTGCAGATCAGTCATCCTTAAGGTGACCGCTAGTGTTGACCCTAATGAACAACCCATAGGCACTCCACCTATCTGTCTATACGCAAGGCCCTCAAAATTGAATCATCTTTTATGTACTCAAATACAACAGCTATATTTCACTATATTCTTGCTGGAAGAAATCACAAGAATTCCACTGTCCACAGCAAGGGGATATTCGTATCAACCAAATCAACATTTGTGAAAAACATTGCTCGTGCACTCACCGAAAAGTGCTGTTAGGTCTATCAATTAAAATAAGTCCCCCAGAAAATGTGAGGATAACACTGCGAATGAGACCTAAAATGTCAAGTAGCCAGTAAGCAATTTTTATAAGCAAAATTTCCTGTGCAAAAGATTGAATGTAGATATGTCATCTTGGTGTAATTTTGGGACACTTCTTATTCCAAGCATTTGAGTACCAACTGACCTAAGATGAATTTTAGGAAAGTATTCCGAATTATCTCGCAATCTGTTTCCCCAACAGCATGCCATTTTCAATCTTTCGCTGATCACCCAAAGTGGCGTTCGTTTTCCTCAAAATAACCGTCCAGGGTCGTGACGACAAAAACAGGGCCATTATGTGGCTTCAGAAACCGCAAGTGTTACATTCTTTTTCCGATTCTTTCATGGCTCAACAGTGTGTCTACCTTAGACAGCATAACTAGCGCATGGGCACCAATACATATTGATCAGAAACACCCAACTTTGCAAGGAACTAGCCAGCTTCATTAGACGTGGGTGACGCGACCTACATCTGATCACGTATAAACTTGAGCTGGACCTTCGTGGGCAAACACTAATATGTGGATAGTAAAGGTGATAAAAGTTCTAGTATTGTTGTCATGAGCAGGAGTTTATCCAAACTGGAAAATAGGCATAAAAATGAGTGGAGCAATCCGCCGGGTTACCAGGATCCTGTTCACCTACTTGATAACAGTATGCGTGTCCTGTTATCGGTTGCATTTGCAACTCAACAAGTAAACGAAATGCCAACATACCGCAACACTTCTTTCCGCATTAATGGAATAGTAAAGGGGAACGATTGTCGACGACTGGTTCTCAACCACATTGGCTAACCTCCATATCGATGTCGTTTCCACAGTAACACGAGACCACTGGTAAGCTTCGTTCAATCAATATTCGGTCTGATCTCTCAACAGTTTCATGTATATCATTGAAGTACGATTTAGTGCACCATACAGTAAAGCAGTCTTCTATTACACTAAGTCCTTTTCCGCAGTTTTGTTCAGACATGCTCAAAATAAAACCTAAGCACAAATTGACGTCTTGGGACCCGCGCATGGTGGCTGAATTATACACATATCACGAGGATATACGTAATAGTTCGGGAAGCTGTTGCACGCGTTATCCAGTCATTTGATTATTTCAGTCGAAATTGCATTACTGCACAGCATTGCAAGGTGATACATAGTTATTTCGTCCAAAAAGCACGGGAGTGACGGGCTAATGAACAACAACGGCGAACGGCCTTTGATCATCTAGCAACTACGGATACATAACTACCATATTCCGGTTTGATACATAGTGTACACAAAAATTTCGGATTGGTTAAAACCGAAGAAAATGTCGTGATTCACTTTTCTGTAAGGGAAAGGGAGAAGTACAGTTTTCGAGAGCCCGTAGACAACAGCAGCGAACTTTTATAACATGTATTATAAAAAGGTTAAGTATGATACGGTCTCGTCATGGTCCAGAAATATCACAGAGCCACATTCAGCTTGTCATTGGAACTCACAACCACCATTTCGTACACTTATTAACATCACAGTGCGATTGTGGCAATCGATGCAACATGGTGACGGTGGTCATATGAAATTCCCATAGAAGCCTTTTGCAGATTCATAGTACAAGTGATCCGTCTTAATCTGGAGATGATAATTAATTCGAAAAACAAATCAACCACGTGTGAACAGATACAAGAAAACACTAGAGTTTAAAACTTACAACCACGGCCCCATCATCAATTTAAACGCAGGCTACAACAAGCCGATGAGAGGCAATCGGGCGATAGGCAGCCAGGCACATGCTACATAGATCACAAGATCTTCGTCTGAATTCTACATGCTAAACAACCGCAGTTATAAGGCCTTCGTCAAAACGAGACCGTATATTGACACGATGTAACATCCCGCGCGCTCCAGTGAAATAATTGATTATACGGAACGGTATGATGGTCGCACTGACAGACAACCTTGTTTGATCAAAGGTTGTGACTAATAAATGGTGCTCGTGTTATAGTTTTTTCCTTTTTATCCCTCCATATTTCCCACCTACACCTTAAACACTAACCTTTTTCTTCTCATATTGTGGTGTTTGCTACACAATGTGGTCTTTGCGTGTTAAATTTAAGCATGATGTGGTTAGGAGAACTAGTCATTCTCCTTTTAAGGTATGGGCTTCCTCGCGCTATCTTATCTCAAATACAACCAAGAATATTTAAAACACGAACAATTTTATACTGAACGGTCGGGAAGCTCTGTGGTGTGTATAGCAAGATGGGTAGACAGAAAAGCACTACCACTGACGCTTACTTCAAGGACTTATCCAATTTAGCTCTCGCAAGCCTCCTGACTCCCACTTCTACTAACAACTCTACAGACCTCTCAACGGATAAACCTGCATGGTAACATTGTCCACGTAAGTCCCACTTCCTAACACTTAGCTTCCCACCTAACTTGCCTCTAGCTTACGTCCAAAAGGCGAAGTAATATAGGTGCTTTCAACCTCCGCACTCTAGGGCAGATAGGTAAACATGTCGCTCTCACAAGGACGTTAGACTTGCTGAATGTTGTCTGCTGTATTTCGAGCTGACAGCACTGTTCTGTGTGCACGAAACTGATTAAAAAGTTCGGGCGACTCTACTGCTGCTGCCATCGGTCAGGTTGGAGTAGCTATAGTCCTCCGCACAGCGGCCGAGTTGGTAAGTTGGACTCCAGTTAGCACCAGGCGCTCTTCCGTCTGTTTAGCAGGTTTTCTTGGTCGCAGCTCTGGATGCCAACTCTTCAGAAGTCTTTTAATTGTCTACTTGTGTTTCAACTGGCTACAGTGAAATCAACTACCAGGATCTGACTACTCTCTATACATCGATGCACGGCCCCTATATTCATTTTAGCCCAGGTCGGATGCCTTGGTGGGGCCATCTCAATTACAAGTAGGGTTTGCGCTTGGTTTACATCACGTGGATGATGATGGCAGGCTGTGGCGACTGTGTCCAGCACAGACTAGTTTTAGCCAGCAATAACTGTAGACATCGCAGGCAATACTGTCGTAGTTGACACTCTCCTCCTCCAGATCAAACAGATCGCGTATACGTTAACTACAAGTAGTGTGACTATTCAAGACTTATGGATTCGAATCAGGCGTTGGTGCCTTGTCGTTTCATTCGCATTTTCGTCCGGCAACAACCCCACTGACCGAAACGGCTGTCTGTCGAAAAAGTAAACAGACCGTAGGTAAACTAAACGTACGAAACTAGAGTAGAATGCTAGGTTAGCAGTTCTAACCCTGAGGGTCACTACTTCAAGACCCAAATCCCACAGACCACTCACGAAGCAGGTACTACGACAAACGGAACGGTGGTTCGTAGGTTACACGAATTTGAGAGAAGTTCCTAAAATCAAAACAGAATAATCCCCATGACAGTTATCACAATAGGTTTAATAGGCACATCCTGAGAAAGTTGAGATGTGGTCGGATCGTCCATCGTGAAGCTTGGATAACAGAGAAATTGAGATGAAAATAGCTTCTGCCTCATGGAATACCAGCAGACCCCTTAAGTTTATACATACTACTGGCCCCAGGCTTCAATTCGTCAGCGAAACTATAATCGAGAGGGGCGGTACACACTTCCATAAAATATCGCGTTAGGCAGCATGTAATGAGAACCAACTTAGCTGGCCTTCCGTTTCTGTGTTATTATCACAGTTTGGTACCACAATAGGTAGGATTGATATCAAGGCTCAGTTTCATTTCGGCTCTCATGTGTAATAAGACCCAGATAGCCCCGTATGGATATAGTTCAGAGGCGTTGGTCTGGATTCGGTTGTTTTATCTTGCTTGGACGATATAAAACATCAGTGTTAGGGTTAGTACGTAACAGTTTCCATATATAAAGAGCCGTGAATTACCGCGAAAACCACCAACGGAATTAGTCTAACCTGTCATTAGTAGGGTTCTCGCAACCAGTTTACCTCCTCGACTCACTGCAGTTTGGAAGGCAGAAAAAGTTTTGTATTGGATGAATGGGAACTGGACAAATTTTCACACTTCGCCCAATTATGGGGCGGCATTATAAGTACCGCCTGCTTACAGTCATTTTTCACGACTATAAACGTACGTTTGAAACAACTTGCGGAGTCGTTAAAACGCAGGGGTGTATCGTACAAGCATGTGAATATGCTGTCGGTGCTTTATCCCGAAAGTGCCGCTTAGATAAATGTCTATGGCGAACTGCCCGACAGCTTCGGCACCGCAAGCGGTGTACACGAGTCACATTTAATTATGTATAGCCAAAGTAACGAAAAAACTGCCTAAAGCGCTCACAAAATACAGTGAACCCAGTGAAAGATTGAGCGACCATAACTACGTGCAAGGTGCTTCTGCAAGACTGCCGGGGTAACGCGTTAGTGTTATATAACGGCGTTATCTAGGTTGTTGATCAATTTCTTTTGGGAGTTCTATTAGTGGCGGCAGGGGAATGAAATAGTAACTCGTATGTCCAACATTATAGAGGTGTTCGCTGATATAGGGCATCTCTGTAGACAGACAAACATCGTTCCGAAGCTTAAGAATCGCTTACGTAAGGTAACCACGAAATGTAATGTGTTACAGCTGTAAAACCTGACAGCTCAAAGTAGTAAGCGTGAATCACCTTCGGATTGGTGACAATCGCCGTCTGCGCACGATCGCTCGCATCGGATAGTGAGAACCGATAAACTACGAAAAAATTAGCAGGTAGACATTTAGTAGCGAACGTCACGCGGGTTTATCTAAACCTATAGGTTTGTACGGATACCAAGCACTCTGCCGTAAGATGTGAAATGAGCAGGTGATAACTTGGAGTAGAGAAATTACGTTGTTCACCAGAGTTGGCCACTGTAGGTCGGGTCCCTCACGACACAGGGCGGAACAGTTAGGATGAAATGGCGGTTAGTCTGACTCAGTGGTATGAACGTTGCCATTGTTTATCTGAGCTGTCTGTGAAGTAACCGCAAACGACAATCCTGCAATCTCACTGACGACGTCTTCTCTGCCTGGTTGTTTGTTTCAAAGGTGTAGACCGTTGATGTTCAATGTTCCAGTAGAGATGTAGTTTTTAATTATTACTACTTCCCATTTATGACCAAGGTTTATTCCTTTCTCAATAGTAGTATAGCAACTAAGCATTACCTCGGACCACCGAAGCTCGCAACCTTTGGATGATGACTTACACAACCTCAAACCTAAGTCTTCTCTGAAAGTCAATTTAGAGTATCGTGGTTGTACTTGCAGCACTCATATGAAGCACCTGAGAAAGAGAGGAAGGCCAGACATGATGTTCATAAGATGATTCTCAGCATCAGAAGAATGAAACTAAAGAAAAAATAAGTCGCCATGTTTGTCGTTAACAACGTTCGTATCGCAATTAATACATGCTAGCCCATCAAACCTTGGGAATAGCCTAAGAAGAACAAACGATATTCAGAAACAGTCACGCATCAAACTTTCGCCGTAACAAATAATGCACATTCAGTTTTAAAAGTTTTCACTAATGTTGGCTACCGTACCATACCTTGATGTTCCATTATTTGTTCATCATCATCATCATCATAGACAGCAATACATGTGAATCACTGATGTATTGCTGTCTATGATGATGATGAACAAATAATGGAACATCAAGGTATGGTACGGTAGCCAACATTAGTGAAAACTTTTAAAACTGAATGTGCACTTCAATTAAGATGTTTATCGCGTAGAGGATAGCTTCTCTGAGGTTCGAGCGTTTTGTAAACATCAAACCCTGAACATGCTGACGGTTGTTTTTACAGCTCGCGTCTCTCGTGATTAAAACTGAAATGACAGAAAAGGTAAGTCGATAACCAAGGTTATGTTTGCACGCTCTAATATCAGGGGAAAGTTCTAACTAGTTGAGAGGAGTCACATGCACCCTACTCCCATGCGCAACTTCCATACGGAACCTGACCGAAATCCAAGACGTCGATAGCAGCACAAATAAGAAATGTGACCAAACCGAATGGTTCCAATACACACTATTTGCATTTTACAGGCTGGATTGTTCTCAATCCTTCGTCTGGTATCGAGTAGAATCTGTGGAAACTAATAGAATGTACGAATGTTGTCTAAGCACTGGCACTGGAAAAACAAATGACTATCAATTAGAGGTGGGATGCATGCGGTTGGACGAAAAGTGAACAGGGCTAGAGTATGAGTTGTCCGACTGGGATCCGACATGAAGGGAGCAATCCACGCCTTCCACATAGGAGAGCACTCACTCGTCTAGTGATGCAAGCAGTTTAAGGCAACTGTTAATTGTATGACCACCATTGAGTGTTGTTCATTCAGTTAGCCATTAAGTCAACCAATTCACCACAATTCCACCGAGCGCGGTGGATTGACTGAGAAAGACTTGTAAATTTGGCAACTTACTGGAAGGTACACAAATGTGATTTAGATAACAAAAACCTTGAGTGTATTTACAGCAATCGGTCTAAGATACTTAAGGGGCTGTGGAATTACAGGGTCATGAGGGAACAGTCCGTAGTGAGACCGTATTACTAATTACGACACCAAGACATCACAACGGAGGTGAGATAAATCTGCAAAAACTGCTTCGCACCATCAACCATTCTATAACAAATGTCTGAACCAACCCGTACCCTCAGCAGAACAGTGAACAAGCAAAGTTTCATTACAAAAAAGGTTAAAGTACCACGGACGAATGCAAAACATGAGTAGGGATGTTTGGACTGATTGATGCGAACATGTCCGGTGCAATTTACAACCGGGACTAACTAGTTTCGTAGCACCAAATTAGACGGAGTAACAAGTATGTGGAGATTCAAGGGCGGATAATTCATTAGCGACTTTAGCTCTGCCATCATACATAACGGTCGTGGTTCCAGCCTTAGGGAGTCAGACATCCGTTCAACTCAATGCTAAAGACTGGAGCTACGAAGATTTAGTGCCGCTATTCATTTTCACCACAATGCATCTAACTACCGTAAAATGGTAACGCCCAAGCGCAGAATGTAAGTTTGTGAGATCGCTCAAACCATTTCACAATCTCGCATGTATACTTCGACCCACTAGAAAACCTAATCGAAATCTCACACCAACCGAGTGACAGCGGTATAAAAATGCATACTTTTGATTTCCAAATTCGCTTTCGAAAGCACAATGGTAGACAAAACAAGAACATATCACCGAACCAACCAATAGCACACAGAACAGAACCGCAGCAGCAACTTATAGTTTACACGGACCGACCTGGTATTAAGACCCGCGAACGAAAACTGCCTCCTTCAGCATGAACTTCTATTGATTACGTGGTTCCACCTTTGACCTCATCACGTACGGTTCACATGACACGTGGTCCAGTCGGGTGACGTAGTGAATCATCCAGGTTGTGAAAATCAGGGAATCAAACGACTCCCGCTATTCAAAAAAGTTCACTTGAGCGACCCAGGTATCCGGGATCGAGGGTCAAGCTCCTTCACCGTCATTCCTGAATCGGCCAACCCATGATAGCACTAAGCACATTTTTAAATAGAAGTATACATGCCTAAGAGATCACAAGTTGTGGTATGCAGAACTAACCGACTCACTATTATCTAAACAGATTCGCTTCAGTTCACAATAGGTGTTCGCGGTAGTTGACTCGTAGCAGCGACACGACTCAGTGACAGGTTTTAAGGACTCCGAACACATGGGTAAAATAAAAAGGCCACCTGTGACATCGAGAACAGAAAGCCCAGCGAGATGCCTGAGTACTGAAGTAAGACATACTGAAAGTTAACGTCTAGCGTGGTTTGGGGGCTTCGATCCAAAAAAGTCGATGAATCAATCTAACAGAAATTGCTCAGCCAACTCTATGATGGCGGTACGCCTCAGATGGCGCCCCTAACTAAGGTAACGAAGCAAGCTTAAATCTCAACAGAACGGCCTCATAAGTAGATTAGATCCGCCAGCAATGAGCTCTGTCTAATTCGCTTGACGATCTTTGTTCGCTTATGTTCCAATCGGTCTCAGAGATGAAGTTGTCTAGTACGTGTTGGTCAGAGATCTAGATTTAAGTCAAAAGTTGACAGAGATCAGGGACACAAACGCCTAAGATGGAGGACTAAACTATGATGCACCGTGTCTAGCTGGCAAATATGGCCTAATAATACGTCGCCTGGATGAAGATGGGTCGCTGTTCTCAAATAATGAAATCATGGAGGTTGTTGACCGGCTTGTACACCTAGGAAGCTGCATCAGCGGCGACAATGGAGGTACAGGGAAACAAATAGCGCGCATCTCTAACGCTAGGGTAGTGTTCGCTACTCTAGGACACCTCTAACGACAGAGAAGTATCTATCTGATGCTTAAAGGTTGCGTACCTAAGGCTACAGTGAGGGCTGTGTTAAGTTACGGCAGCAAAACCTGGTAGAAGACGTGAACAGTCCTCAGGTATTTGACCACCGATATCTGCATTCAATCGCTCGTATCGGGTGGCAACGAGGAGGTTAGGAAGCGAGTGTTTGGCACTGATCGTCAAAAGAATTCTTTCGTTCAATCCTTACTCTTACACCGAGCACTGTTCGCCAACGCTGCACCGACTAGCGCAAGGTGCGAAGTGGACAGATGATGACCTGGCGTAGATAAATGAAATCATTCACGAAGGGGTTGATCACTGTTGATCGGGTCATCTCCCCGGTTGGGGACCACGTGACTCACAAAGTCGGTGGCTTGAGGAGTTAAGTGAGATGGCGGCTAACCGAGCTCAGTGGCGTGAAGGTCGTCGTTGTTTGGTCGAGTTGTCTGTGAAGTAAGTGCATTTAATGACGCGGGGAAGCGAAAGGCGTCTGGGAGCTGTCTTGCTGATGACGCCTTACTTTCACTTATAACTCGGTTGTCTGTTTGCAAGGTGTAGGCGCCTTGATGTTGCATGTTTGAATACAGATATGGCTATTTTTAGTAGCTAGGTCACTTCCGGTTCCCTTCTTTTTTTCCCTCTTCCCACGCATGGTTTTTTTCTTCGTGGATGTGCAGCAGTTAAACCTCATTGTGAACCACTGATGTATTGTTGTCTATGATGATGATGATGTGCCTAGCATAAACAACTTTACCGGCACTTTTACCGATATTAAGCATGTCCCTGAGGCACGTGAAATCCTTTTTCCGCGGGATAGGTCTGGACTCAGATAAACCGTACAGCGATCAGTGGCAAATGGTTTGGTCATAGTCAAGATGGCCGATTTTAATAAAACGTCGTTACGTTTAGACCATGTGCCTGTACGCAGTCCTTCCATTCATCTCTCTGAACTCCACCAACCACACATAGCCCGCAATCGACAAACCGAGGGGGCCTGTAACAAAACACGCAGACGACTCGAACCTTGCAGATCCTAACTACTGACGCAACGGAATATCGAAAGCAGACACTGATAAGCAACACGGTGGGCAGACAGACCCTGGATGCAAGTCGAAGTACGTATTATAGCAGTTCACATGGAGGTATCGATCAGAAGCCAACCGAGAGAACCAGTCAACTGAAAAAGTTGGCCAAACAAGAACAGTCTTTCGTAGAAGAGAACCCAGTACCCCTCAAGAAAAACCGGCACAACTGCCTAGAGATGCCCATCTGACAATGAACGTATCTAAGGGGCAGATAGCGTACTTATTTATAACAAACCAAGGTTACCTCAGATGAAACGCTTTCAACAGTAGATTGACCAGCCTTCTGGCTTTACAGTGATACCACCACCGGTCCGAAATGTCGAACCCCGGCTTATATGCTTCGAAAAGTCAACGCGAACTGAGATGTGCTCAACCAATGAAATTCGGCCCGCATTATTCCAATAGGATATAGTAGTCGCGACCTTGACTGAGTCTTTTCCACTCATATTCACCATTATCAGCCTAGAGTCATTCACACAGATACTATGACAGGGGCTATTGTTGATATTGACAGTAATCCATGGAGTAGCAGATTTATGTGGAGGAGATAAATAAAAATAACGCGACTTCAGAGAATCAACAGCCGTACAAATACATGCTCGCCACTGACTATGACTCACTGTCATGTCTAAGCAAAAGTGACTGCGAACTAACAACTCAGTAGGCAGCAACAGTTCAACGGGGGCGTCGAGACCTGGCCATGACCACATCACGTCTGTTCATTTTACATTTTCTTCCAACTTTCAGCAACAATCTTGAACAATGTGCGGTGCAATGAAGGTTACATCAGGGTGCGAAATACATGGCGGTGGTTTCGTAACTTCGAATAGCGATCGCAAACAAGCAGACGCCCCAAACATGCGCTGACACACTATTGCAGTGCTCACACAGTCGGTGGCAGAAACAACGATAGCCAAATACCGAGAGCCTACACCAAGTCTCTGATCCGCAGAGCAAAATTCAGAGCACACAATCGACGGAAGAACGTCTTTCTCACGCCATAAAAGATGAAAATCAACGAAATAACTGTCTTAGCTACACTCATGAACGCTGCATTAGCAGCAGTGCACGCTGACAGTGCCTGAGCAGATGAAGTGACCTGCTAAAAAACAACAGATATGGTAGCAGCCAACAAGTTTGTGACAAGTCAACATTCTGATGGTGCAGACTTCATAACGTGCAAACTAGTCATATAATCCAACCGCCTCAGCACGGTCTGTATGGAGCCTGCAAAAGCAAATGTCACCCGCACCGGGACCCCCAAAACTCCTATGTAATCACTATAGAACACCAATCAACACACAGCAGAAGAGAAGAAAATCCTGCTGAACGCCATTTGAAGTGGGGAAATTCGAGACAACTGTCCATGAAAACTCTATCTACATCTGGAGCGGTTAGGAAATCAACAAACTCAACAAATTCGCGTTTTTCACTGATTCAGTAGGCATACGACGGGTAAAAACAAAGGCAGACCCCGAGTCCAAAAACACCAAGAAAATAGGTTGAAAAAAGGATTGTCGATGTTCTACTCTCTGCAAAAAGACCGAGATATACTGGTCGCCCCATAACTGTGCATCAGGAAACAAAACCCGGGGTAGAAGTCATTTCACGGGAACCTCAACCGAAAGATTCGTCCAGAGAGCTTTCTCAAAATCAGACCTCCCAGCTGATTCGGGTTAGCGAACGAACCTTAAATGCTGCTACAACCCCGGTCAAGCTAGTTGACACGGGAGTGTAAGTGCATTTCATGTCGAATCACTTGGTTCTATCGTCCCCGTATTTCGACTACTGTGGTCCAGGCTCGATAGCGTTTGGCCATTGACAAACATTTTGGCATTTGAAAAGCAATGCACAACCGAGAAGTGGCATACATCGATGAATAAAAATGTAAACAGTGTGCTGCCAGGATATTTTTTTCACCAGACGATTGGCAATAAGATACTGTAGACGCAAAACAACTGTCAGAGAAAGAGATTGTCAAGATTATGAAAGCAGCACCAGGAGCGGATTACTCCATGGATAGAACGGTCTTTATCAATCTAGGCGGAATCCGACAATAGAAACGCTTCCTACCTACTTCAAACAAAAAAGCAACAGGTGAAGCGGGCGGTGAAGGCCACAAACACTAATTTGGAACTAGATCATAGGTTTGTAAAACAAGATACCTTGAGGCTGAGTTGAATTTAAACACAGGAAATTTATGATTTGGTCCGATCACCTTCTTTAAACTACACCTCCTTCTCGTTCTTGTACGACTGATATACCGCTGTGGATGATGACGATGGCTATAAAGATGTTCTCGCCACTTACAATAAGTTATCACCACTGAGCAGATGATCTAAATCAGTTAAATGGTCGGACTTGGATGGCCACTCTCTAAAGGATAATTGTTCAACGGCTTCCTTTCGAGCGACGAAGCTAAAATTGCTGGCTAACACGGAAACACCGTTTGAAGCGATACATAATCAACAGAGAGAAGAGATACGAGCATTAGGATGCCGGTTGTTGAGGAAAGAACAAAACACATTCACAAAGTTGGCATTTACATTTCTAACGGTACATTTTTCTAAATTCCAATCAACGAACACAGGGAAATAGTGCAGTAAATCACTCCAGTGGAACGGAAAACTGGAAACCCAACCAGTTGGGTAGAAATGAGCGTATTACTGCATTAGGATCCGGAAAGACTACCACTTCTTACGTTATACTGCGTGAATGAGGTTAATGGGTGTTTTGACGGTCGTTTGACTGAAAGTTACGTCATCTCTTGATAGGACACGGACTAAAATTCAACATCACAGCCTGTCAGTTACCTGATAGTGCTACAGGTGAAAGCAGAGCGCACCAAAACCGTCACCAGTGGATACTGAAGCCATGGAAAACAGGATAAGTTAAGGCAAGCTTGTTAACAGGACAAAATTTATGAAACTTAACCTGAACGCAAACATTTGGATCCTCAAAACTTGGGAACAAACAATTCAGCTACGAGAGTAGGACAGCATTCACAAGACATACTTTGAGGCTTTACCGCCCATTTCATTATGCCAACGTCCACGGTTGGAGAGAAAACGAAAAATGGTATCAGAAACATGACTGAGAAGCTTTTTTGTGAACCACGGAATACTAGCACTCTTCCAGCTTATACGTACAATTGCCACACGGCTTTCATCTGTTAGTGAAACTATCAACATACAACAGCCCGGCAGATTATGATAACCAACGAAGATGGTATCCCTCTTCTACAGTGGTACCCACACAGACTTGTAAGGCTCTGGTCAGTAGAATTGAGACCACCTAAAGATTCTGAGATTCCCTGTTACATTTCGGCTCTCACGCGAGGGTTGCTCGTTCACACGATACAGTGCCTGCATATTTCGAAGGTAGGATGCATCAGACGTCCTGAATCATCAATTTCACTAAGGTGGGCAACGTAGTACATTCCTCCCTACTGAAGTCATTCGATAATAGTTCCTACAGACCAGAAAGGAACCAGGGACTCACCCGAAAGCCAATAAGGAGTTAGCTTGATCCGCCATAAACATAGCTCTGACATTCCACTGCTGCTCAGGAGGAAGACAATAGGGAACAAGCTGGATCTCGTCTCGATCGAGCATGTTGATATAATTTCCATCTTGCAAATCCAGGAACATCGCAATATGTATCACAGGCCAACAGATGTTATCTACCCTGAATATAAAAGTGTGTTTACTTCGGTGGATGGATCTTTAGTCCCATACTTTAACTTGGGTTAAAGTTTTCATCATAAAGAACACCGTCTGTTTAGTTTAGTCACAAAGTGAACAGTGGAACTGTCTGCAGTACTCACGAACCACTAATTGGAGAGAGACAGATCTTGACTACGCTGACAGGGTGTTGTTGTCTGACAATTTACGAGTAGCAGAGAAAGAGGTGAACGTCAGTGTAAGAGCCGTTACAGTTTACGACTATAACCAACGGTAACCATACTCAGACACCAGACCAAGGACGTTCACATCCGGCGGCACCAAGCAGTAAGCAACGATGAAATTGGAGAGAAGATACCTAGTAATGAATATCAACGGAGTTAATTCGTACAGTCTTAAAATATGCACAGACTTAAGTTAAGCTAACCAGTTTGCCACACCGAGCGAATTTTGCCGGTGCCACGTGGAGAGTCGCTTACGAAGGAGTTCGTTATTGCAGGTTGAGTCCGCCTCACAGGCTGGGGCGCTGACAGCTCAGAGCCAATGGCAGATTACTTACAATGGGATGACAGCGGCATGAATATCATCTGGCCGAGCCGCCTGTTACAGGATAACAGCGTGAAACGGCAAAATGAGCGAATAAACTCCCTACACTCACTCATAGCTAGATTGATCGGCTGCAAGACCCAAGTACTTTGATACTGAACGTTTGAGTATGTGTTCGTTTTAGTAGTTGGGTCCCCACTTCCCTTTCCTCCTAGATAGACCAAGCTTTCCTTTTTTCATGGTTGGTATAGTACCTAGGCATCGGCGCGGCTGTACACACATTTCCAGAACACACTGGGCCTGTAGTACTGAAAAAACACAGGGCCTGGATGCATTCACAGAACGCTACCTGGAAAGATGAGAACTGAAAGTAGCCGGTCAAAATACGGATAGTTAATTAGAACCAACGGTTTTCCGGTAAGGCCTAAAATGAGGATAACACTAAGCCAATCAGAAACACACACCACACAAGCACAGCTGTGCTCTAGTTAACATAAATCTTATGCTGCTAAAAAAGAAGGCAAAACGGATGGCCACCGACGCCGAAAACCATCACATCACATTATGCCACACGGACTGCAAGTCATGAATTTCTTCACGAGGCATGGGATTTAGCGTTAATCAAAAACATCTCAAATTTGCATTCAACACAGAAATTTTGCGTGAGTTAGGAAGAACTCCGAAATTTATATACTGGTCGCACAAGAGCTAATCAAACTTTGGTCACGCTCAATATGTTGACACCTTTCTTGCACCACAGATTAGTCTGTGGGCAGTGCGACGTACAAACGGGCCGTATTGTGCAGGTCGCGGATGTTCAGTCTGTTAGTTGTTCTACCACCGCCACGTCGACTAACGATCGACAGCAGGCAGTCCTGCATAACAGAGCGGCTCTCGATTCTATTGACAACTATCTTCTGGAATTGATTGCTAAGGAATCGAGTAAATGATAAGTGTGGGCTCGTTCTAACGGCATCGTATAGTCAAGCCACAGGTGGAGTTAGGCTTCGTAAAACAGAAAACGGTATACAAAGCACGTGCAAGCGTGGCATTGTTTTACGGCTGAAGAAATTCAGCAGCTCAAAGGTGAGGTTCGTGTTTTTGAAAGTCGTTCGTGGCGCATGACCAATAACGGGATTCGATGCCGTGCTGAGGATGGATAGCTTCACTCAATTTAGCTGTTCAGATAACTCGGTCAGCGCATACCGGCCCACAGCGTACCGTATAGCACACTCCGGATGTGCCTAGGCAAAGCCGTAAGACAAGCGGCCTTCAGTTGACGTAAGCCCTTACTCAACCTACTTCCCGTTGTCACCATCTGATTGGGGTACAGCAGATGTTGTCGCTAGCTAGAAAAGCTTCAAGAATGAGGCTACAAACCAAAGACGAGAATATCGTTTCGTTCCAGTGTGCGTAGTCCCAACATAAATCGAAAAGACATTGAGATAAACTAAAAAGGCACATGATTCATACCCTCTCTCAGAATTGTCTGTTTCTCTGTTTTCTAGTTTTCTACTCATACATATACTGCACGTTTTATGCCGGGCATACACCCAACAACCCGAAGAATGCCGAAATAAAATTGACTAACAAAAGTTTTAAAGAATGCACAGATTTACCCATAACCTTGGACTGTTGATCTACCGGTCGCACCAAATCAATATCTCTGACGTTTTCGAGTGTGCCGAGATCTGCTCCCATCGGTTCAGTGTGGCGTATAATACAGTTAGCGAGTGCGCGTTTACATCAAAGTTTTCCACAAGCCAAGAACGGCCGTTCAATGCGTTTGCCTGTCGACCGCCGAAGCAAAGCTGCCTAGTTGAGGAACTTTCATACATGATAATTCAGTATGCGACAAGCAAACGATCGAGGAACAAGTTACCGCTTAAGAGTGATGTATCGAGTGCCAGGCATCAATAAAATAGCTGGTTATCAGCAGTAAACAGATTTTATTCAGCCTTATTTCTAACGAAAGACGTTGAAACCCAACTCAAGAAAGAAGAAGTTACATAGATGCGTTTACTTATAAGGACTGTTGAACATGATAACATTTTGTTGGTCAATACCCGACTCTGAGGAACAATTCGCATTGGCATATCAGAATGCACGATGAACTGATCAAAACAGTTCAAATCGCAGATTTGCTGAAACTTATCCGTAAGTGAGAATTTTCTGTCAATTGACTATTGTGTAGTTCCTAAAATAAAACGTTAGGAAAGAAGAAAATAGACCACAATTTACTATTAGCGCTTGGATAGCTGTATCAATTGAATCCAATTGAACCAGAGCCATTTTTTTGTCCTTTCTACAGAAAAACTTACACAAATGTCTAACAGAGCTTACTGCATGAAACGAAAACCCGTGACTTCGAAGCCCTTTGAAGCGAACAAAATTCGAATGTCCTCTTCGTTGATTGACGGAGGAATATTGCTCAGGTGTAATATATGACTGGGTGGATAAATGTTCATGAAATTTTTTGAATTCGGCTTTCTGAATCGGTGCAAGAGACTGGTGCTGTAGTCTTTGGTGAGATGATTTTCCGCTTCATCCCTTGGGAGCTGTACAACGTTATGTCGAGAAACTGCAATTTTCATACATTTGTCCCAAAGGCGTTGTCCGGACAGGAATTGCAAGGCTACAGTGACATCAGAAACCGGAAACAAACCTACCAGTCAGAGCCTGCTGAGAATCGGAAAACTGAACCAGGGCAGTATCCTTTTTGTTAAACATAATTTTCACGCGCGTCACATCACCGTATACGCCTGTATCAGAATGAGCCAGCCGGAAATAGAAAATTTAATAAATGCACAGTATAAGCAATAACAAGCACACCAATAAGAAAAAGACGTCATGGTTATTGGTACCACCTGAGCACAAATAAGTAAATTTAAACAAAGTACTGAGTTCCGAAGCTACAAACAAAACGTAGCGGTACCTTTCATCTTGACTTGAGGATCCAGACGGCACTTGCACCACTTGTTTACATCACAAGACAGTGAAGTATAAAACGGCTACTTACTGGGAACTGGTGGTTAATTCACATATTGCGGAGATTTTCGGATGGCGTAGAACCATCCAGAGAAAGATATTATAACTGTCTGCTTGCTTAATCGGTTTCACCATAGGCAAACGAGGCCAGTCAAATTTCACCGAACGTCTGTGTCCTTAAGACTTTGGGTATACTCTTGAAAACCGATGATTAAACAGCGGTCTCTGTCCTGTGGAAGATGTCCAAACACTCTGTACCCCTGCGTTCGACTACTTGGCCATCATCATCAAAGAAAGCAATCCATCAGTTCTTGCTGACGCTCAACTATCATGCAACCATAAAAAAGCAAGCGTTAGTCAGGAAAGAACATTAGTGTTATTACGGCCAAAGTTAATGAACTGACTCGGTGAAAATCCGAATTATCTATACATATATGAATATATGTATATTGTACGATAACAAACTCAACGCGCAGGCCAAATTGTTTCTTACTTCCCACAGTGAAATATAATTTTAGCATTTTCGTTTACCGATAGAAATCAGTGGATACATCAAAGTAAACAAAAACAGTTAGCCAAATTCAGTGATACGGTAAAAAGGTCACAAAACTGCGACGGCTTCTGTGAACACAAAAGGTCGCGATAGTAAACTTACAGAACTAAGCAAGGATGACACAACTCATACAAACAAAACTAAAAGTAACGGCTGATACCAGCCAACCCAAGCTAATCCGGTTCACCAACAGTGAAAATTCAGAACATTTTCGAACTCCATGCTTCCGTACTTCTCAACAAAGCGGTTAGGCGAAGCAACTGGCACGCAAACAGCCTTGAATCGGAAAGAAAAAATTCATGGTTGAAATGAAAGAAGATTGCACACATTCATGCCTGTCCTTGACAAAGTAGTTAAAGAGTTCACAACAAATCTTGTGGATAGTCTGCTTGGAAAAATGTAAACTGAGCCAATGGCGAGAAATAAGTATGATGCCGTGATGGTCACGCTTACATATACAGTATGTCCACCATTACATTAAATTTAGAGAAGAAATTACAAAATCAGATGGCAGCAGGTATCAGATCACACAACTGGGAGGTAGGTTGGACAAAGCAATGTACACAACAGCAAAGAGGTGGATGGTAAACCTACCAAAGAGAGTAAAGAGAGCATCTGGATACACCCTCTTCACGAAGATCAAGGTGGAAACAATGGATCCAAGTAAATCATTCACACATCACGTAGAGTTCATAATGCGGCAAAGAACAGCAGAAGACGAATGGAAACGACGAAGTTGGTGATCGTGAAAACCCGGATTCACAATTATAGAATCGTAAAGCCAACCAACGAAGAAAGACCCAAGGTTGACCGCACAGAATGTGAATTGAAGAACACGTATAAAAAGAAGAACAAGGAATAAATTGGTTAAGCTCCGCAAGTGTTTGAAAAGAAAAGAACGATTGAAATTCAACATCTACAGATACTCACCTCTTCATTTAAATTAGATACAATCAGGACCGTACCACCGTTATTGTTCGGCGGAGCACGAACTCCAGTGGATGTAGTATGAGATGAGACTGAATGTTGCAAAGCATTTAACGACCCCGAAGCACCACCAGGTAGATGCGATAAAACAGGATTCTGAACAGCGCCACTCTGGATAGCCGCTATCAACGCGGCAAGATTCGGTACACCTGTTATGGATTGAGCACCAACAGCATTATTCTGTGCGGTCAATGCCATAAAACTGGCAGTTGCAGCAGCAGCGGCCGGCGTGAGAGCCAAACCAGACTGTTGTGCCAATGCGGCAAGTTGTGCAGTGAGATCATTGATACCAGTATTGCTGCTACTGGGTGATGCGATCATACCCATAGGAAGATGAATGCCCTGATGAGTTAAACCGGGTACAATTGCATTCTGGAAATGAGTGATATTGCCACCAGGAGGATGGTGATTTCCGCCACTGCTGCTCCCACTCACTGAACCACTCGCGTACCTTCTTAAGCCTGCGAGTTCTTCTTCAGTGAGCGGGTTATTTATATAATCGCGACACTTGTCACTCTCATGACGTACTTCTAACGGGCCGCGATTCTTGGAAAATTCGACACGTAAAGAGCAGCACCCGGTGTAAATATTTTGTCCATTTAAATGCTTCATGCAAACAAAGTTAATAGTTAAATAGACGGCTCACCAACATGGCCACAAAGGCGTGGATGTGATCGTCAAACTCAATGAGACCATGGTACTGATTATTTTTTAAAAACGTTATTATGCGCAAAATCTTTCCATATCGATAGAAAATCTGGGACCGATAAGTGTTAGCAATGAGATTACTTTATGGAGGATGGTATGGTTGATCTGTTGTCCCATAATATTATCAACTAACACGCGCAAAACGGTATTCGGCAACCCTGAGTTGGATCCACTGAGGTCCTGCTGAACTATACAATTCGCATTTTTAATCGCGTCACCAATGTGACTGTTTTCGGAGTGCAATTCTAGATGTTGGTGTTTTGAAAACTGCATGACCAAATTCCTTCCCCGCAATGTAACTTGATATTGACGGTAATAGGACACCATGAGTATGGCACTGTCCAAAGACTGCATTTCAATTAAAGCCTAAAGTATAAACAATAATCAGTAATTTATGACATACCTGTCCTGCTTTTTTGGACAACACCATATTTTCCAACATTCCGAATGGTATGCCCAGAAGGGCTATTTCGTGTTCAGTGGCATCACTGGGCATGTTGCGAATGTGGATCACTTTTGAAGGAACTGTTTCCACATATTCGATTCGTGACTGAAAGCTTAATGGGAAAACTGAATAAATTTACCTTTTTGTTCTCGTTCGACTCAGTGTCCATTGGAGCATGATTTTCACCGTTCATTATGAAACCATTGACTGCATCACGCTGAAGGCCGAACGAGTATAGAGAAACATTGGTTGTGCAAGTCATGATTAAGCAAAATGACATTCCAAACCTCATTTCATAAAAGGTCGCCCCTCTCGCTAATGAGTGAAGCAGATATAGTACGCCGAGGAACTAGAAGGCCAGGAGTGCCATAAATTGGGTCAATGCAAAGTTCAGTAGCACAAACCGTGAATGCAAAATCGGGGCAAACAAAAGCAGAAACTTGCCAAGTACTCCCGGAATCTAGTTAACAGTGACGAGGGGTTCACTGACACCATTCCGGATAGCAAATGAACGTAAATAACAGTATCAGCTCATTAATTTCATACAGGTCAGTATGACATACACGCTTGAACTGTGCAGACAAATTGATACAAACAACAATCAGTGAAGATTGAAACATGTTCCCACCGACAAATTTGAAAAAAGTCAACAGTAGCATGTAAGATGTCTTGCGCAGTGACATTTAGTTCGCATGTCATCGGGTACTTTTGCAAAACTGACATACACATTACATAATGCGGGAGCAAGCAGCTAGGTGAAGTCGATCTCTGAGACAGTCAGTGAGGTGACGAAAGCGGAAGCAGTAAGATGTAACTGAAGCGTACTCATTAACAAGAAACATGAATTTGATGCGACATAATAGAATTGTCGTGGATCAGAAGGGTAATAGGAGAGAGAGAGAGGTGGTTAAAAATCCATATAGATCGAATGGAAGAGAAAATATATGGTTAAAAAATCTGTACAAATCAAACAGATTAAAGAATGTACATCGATTTAAACTGATTAAAAGAATATAGATGAAGGAGGGATATGGGTGGTCCATCAGTTGTTAAATTGTATGAAAACTGATGGACCACCCCTATCCCTCCTTCATCTATATTTTTTTAATCAGTTTAAATCGATGTACATTCTTTAATCTGTTTGATTTGTACAGATTTTTTAACCATATATTTTCTCTTCCATTCGATCTATATGGATTTTTAACCACCTCTCTCTCTCTCCTATTACCCTTCTGATCCACGACAATTCTATTATGTCGCATCAAATTCATGTTTCTTGTTAATGAGTACGCTTCAGTTACATCTTACTGCTTCCGCTTTCGTCACCTCACTGACTGTCTCAGAGATCGAATTCACCTAGCTGCTTGCTCCCGCATTATGTAATGTGTATGTCAGTTTTGCAAAAGTACCCGATGACATGCGAACTAAATGTCACTACGCAAGACATCTTACATGCTACCGTTGACCTTTTTCAAATCAGTGCAGAACTGATCAACATTCAGTAACTAGGTAAAGTATGCAGTCAATCTCTGATCACCTTATCAGGCGGTTTTAGGATCAGCGAGATTTTGGTGAACCGGGTTGGTACCGTGTAGCCCACACTATGTCTACAAGTAACTCCGGCTGATCATCAACACAACTAGGGCAAAATGGGCACTCAGTGATCATAAGCAGTGTAAAGATCAGATATGGATAATATAAAACGCTGAAACGGATTACAGACCTTCACAAAGAAACTGAGAGAAACAGCAATTTCACGGTTAATGGGCAGGTGATAGACTACCTATTAAAGTTAACCATCAACCGGCTATTCCGTTGCGTTTTCGTTCTCTCTCTTCAGCTCTCCTACCACTGTTGTTAGATGAATAAAGCCTAATTCCTGGGTAACACGTTTTTTACTCAATCTCTGTTGAACGTCCGCTGGTTCTTTACACAATTTGTTCACCTAAGAATTTGAAATGAAATGATTTCTGCGACCAGAACGTTTTCAAGCTGAACCGATCCGTATATGTTCGAAACATTGGACCCATTGGTACCGTACATACACTAACTTCAAAGCTGCCGAGGAAACCTTTAAACCCAATAAACTACTCTCAGCAACTAAGTTTCCCCGTCTGTTTATGAATGCATTATGGATTGTACGACCTTTGAAAGCGTCATTTCAACACCTGAGAAGACATACCTGAAAACCTCAAATAAAACTTTCGCGCGCCACCTTTTGGCAACAAGCAAACAAGAAAACGGACAGAACTTTCATCAGTTTGTTCACATGCTGAAGTCATTGGTCAACGGTTGCAACTTCAGATCCGTCACTACCGAATAAAATCAAAACGACACCATTCGCGAAGCGTTCCACAGCGGAATGCAGTCTAACGGTATACGTCGACAGCTCCTGGAATAGGTTACTAGCCCTAAAATCCGCTTTCGAACAGACTCGGTCTCTCCAGACAACTTATCAACAGTCTCATTCGTTTCAAACAGCTCCATTTTCCCGCTCCGTTTCAGCTTCAAATCCCGAACCGCTTCCTGAGTCTCAATATCTTTCTCAAACACCTCGAGAAATTTCGTCGACCGCCGCCGGCAGCAAATGCTACTTTTGTGGTCGTGATCGACATCCACGTTTCCTGCGTGTCCTGCGGGAGATGCGTTATGTAAGGAATGTGGTAGAAGAGACCATTACTATGAGATGTCAGTCGATGGTGCTAACCAGGAATATTACGTCAGTTGTTAAACCACTACTTTCCTCCACGAAAGTCACGGCGGCTCCATTCTAGCTGTCGAATGTTGCTACTGAAATATCGGTAGAGGAAGTATCTTTGCAAGCTTTAACAGATACCGGTAGGTCCGAAAGTTACCTCAGGTTCTATCGTTTCAAAACATCGGTGGAGAATGGAAAAGTACAACACAATAACGATGACATCTGCCTGATTAACCAGCCGTACACAGAGCTACTGTAGTGTTAGCATACGCTACAAGAATTACTAGTATGACCGAGTTAAAGTCTCCGTATTGCCTAATCTATGCGCCGATGTACTTCTTGGCATGGACTATTTCCAACTTCAAGAAAAAGTCGAGTTTCCATTAATGCCAAGAAACCATCGTTCTATTTGTGTAGTTTGCTTGCAGTCCACATCGAACGTCCCACACTGGAAATTTGGTGTCCAATTGCAAAACAATAGCAACCAAATCGCGATGTCGCTCCGCATGTAACGAAAGGTTCATTCAATCAGAAATCGAAACATTCTTGAGAGACAGCATTATTGGACCGTCGCTTTCTCCCTGGTATGCTCATGTATTGGTAGTTGTAAACAAACGGCACAGAAGACGAATGGCGATAGATTATAGACTAGTGATCGATACATTCAACTCAAAGCCTACCCTGTACCAAAGACTGACGAAGTGGTCGAGGAAATCTCTTAGTATTCTATTTTTAGGGTCCTGGATGTACAAATCGCTTATCACGAAATAACTAGCAAAAAGGGAGAAGAACCGTATACCACCTTCGAGGCCTGCGGAAACTTCTATCAGCCTTGCCGTATACCGTTTGTAGTACGCAATGATGTTGCGTATTTCCAAAGCGTAAGAGACAAACTTGTCAAAGGCGAAGGATTGTACGCCACGCTTGCTTATGTGGATACTATAACCGTGAGCAGTGTGAATGCTGAGGATCACAATCCAAATCTGACAAGACATCGAAGTCGTTAAGAAGTAGGGTTTAAAATTCTACAGGAAGAAGTGTAATCGCCGCTCCAGAAATGAGGCTACTGGAGTACGAAGTTTCGCACTGATCAATCACGCCAGACCCAGAAAGATCACAACCGCTCCACGGCTCAACGTTACCACGAGACATCAAATCACAACGCGTTGTGGATTCCCACTTTTTTAACAAGATTAGTCCGCCGGTCTAAAGTTGTATTTTCCCTCTGCCACACGACGTTAGTATCATCTGAACCGTTCAAAAACGACCTGGGAAAAACGGTGGTTATCATTGTCGATCATCAATCCAATTTAGTCATGCAGACTGATGTTACGGACATTGCTATCGCTGCTATCCTTACCTAGAGTGGCGAACCTGTGGCATTCTTTTCCAGAACATTGTAACCGAGCGAACGACGTCGTTCTTCCGCTGAGAAGAAAGCCTACGGTAAAGTCCAAGCCATCAAAATGTAGAGGCATTATTTGCTGGGAACCCATTTCCGACTGATTACTTATCAAGTCTGTCGCTTTTATGTGCAATGTTCAACATAATGAGAAGACTAAGAATGACAGAACTCAACGACAGCTTTCGTGCTACAACGTTGATGTCGCGTACTGTCCAGTAGAAAGCCAAGCGCAGATGCACTATGCAGCACGCATTATGTATCATCGACTTACGACACATCGTCTCTGAAAGTGTCACATGCCTGTCGTCAGGTGTCGTGCAGATGTTGAACTTCATACTTTCCAGAAACCTACTCTATTCAGCCGACCAGGCGAAATCTGTCCCTTTACAGTGTTCAAAGTGCACGGAGTTAAAACCGAAAGTCTACACACCGCCAAACGGTACCCTGATTTGGGCGACCATGCTCTTCGTAAACTTGAATGTCGACTTTAAAAGCCGTCTTCCATCGGTTACTGGAAACAAGTACTTAATAACAGTCAGTGACGAGTAATGAAGATTACTGTTTGTGATTTCCTGTTCGGATATGACAGCACTCATCGTAATTGAGTGCTCCTGTCAGGTGCTTTCAATATTCGGCACTTGCACTCGAATCTAAAACCTGCTTTTATGTGTGAACAACTGAAAGTTTTCCTGCACAGCAGGAAAACTGCCATCAGTCGAACTATGGCTTACATCATCATCATAACAGCCATGAGCCTGACCAAAAGGTACTGTGGCTCGGGCCGTCGCTCATCTCAACAGTGACGTGGAATATTCTAGAAAAAAACGTTATTAAGAAGGTTGAAAATCAATAAAAGAAGACTAAGCGGAAAAACTAGAAATGGTATGGATACAGATACGTCATTGCCTGGACACATCGCCATCTCGGATAGCGTCTCTAACCAGCGGTTTGAGTGATCACGAGGACCCCATCTAGGCAGGCGACATCTACCCACTTTGCTCAATGGAGCAGTCAAGGTCTTCATGTTTCATGACTAAGTTGTTGCTTGACCACCAGGCGGTTTTACCCAACTGTTGGTGGCCTCAACATATAATGCCCGGTACGGTAGACGATCAGGTCACATAAGGAGTAAGTGACCCAACCATCGCAAGCTGTGTATCGTGATTAATTGACCAATTGATCGCGCATCCCGAGCGTTCAGGAATACGCGCCGGCGAACTGCCATTGTTCACGCGATCAGTCCACCTAATATGGGCCAGTTCGCGGAGACAATGGTGGTCAAACACAGCAAGCCTGCTGATGTCTTCTTTGTGAATAGGCCACGTTTCCGAACCATAAAGCAAAATGGAACACATACAGACATTATATACCGTTTCTTTCAGCGATAACTGGACGTCTTTTCGGCGGCACAGATGACGCAGTTTGGCGAAGGCAACTCGTGCATTTGCGATCCTCGCTGATATCTCATCAGCAATATTACAGGCTGACGAGATAGTGCAACCCAAGTATGTGAAACTGTCCACAGTCTCAAGCGGCTTACCTGCAATGAAGAAAGTAGGAGTTGAAGTGCTCCAGTCTTGAAGCAACACTTTACACTTTGAAGGTGTAAAGCGCATTCCATACAAACCAGCTCGGTCACTCAACCTATCCAGCATGGTCTGCATGTGTTCGGTAGATTCAGCGTCACCAGAAACCCTGAGATAGAAGCGCTTGGATCGACAGTTATCTAGAGCTGAGCTCAAGTGAATAACGGTGGTAGAATCGTAGACCCGCGTCTTCGACACACAGTACACATCAAGCTCCAGACTTGAGAGAGTACTTGCCAGAGCAGCTTGCTGACCGACTTGTCGGAGAGTGCGGACACTGAAGGCGCCAACGGTTACCAGTTGTCTTGACCCCAGAAAACAATTATCGTCCGAAAGCATATAGAAGGCAGAAGGAATAGAGGGTAAAATAGTAGGAGAAAGTCGTGATCGGTTAGTAATGCCACTGTCGAGAGAACGATAACTTCTGATACTTCCCGGTCGTTTATACGGCGGAAGGGGATTGCCTTGAGAAACCCCATCCCGAGTTTCTGACTCAAAAGTCTGACCTGCGAGACAACAGGATACATGGGTTTTCTTAGGGACTCTACCCGGAGCCAATGACTCAAGAGTCTGACTCACTTGGCAGTGAGGGGTTTGCCTAGCCCAAGAGCACAGTTAATGAGACATTGATGTCTCATTCTGAGCACTGCTGCGCGCAGTAGATGTACTCGAAGCTACATCAGGCTTTTGCGAGACACCAGATGTTTTTCGACTATATTGGATACTACGTCGGCGGTCACGGCCAAACGTTGGGCAGTCGGAGTGCTCTTTGTTTGAGGGTACCTTTTCTAACCCCTTTCTTCCTGATACGGAAGACAGCAATGCAGCAACTGT
>JTDE01004976.1:29963-41272 GCA_014338405.1 Paragonimus skrjabini miyazakii
ACGTGGGCTCTACATTTCAGAGCATTGTGTGTAAGTACACCCGTAATTGTTACCGTGTTGGTGACGCAGACAGGCGTACTCTGACTTTAGACATGCGAGCAATATACATGAATGTGACATTTGAAGTGGTCAGCAGGACGTATTATTCCCATTTGGAACCAGTATATTGAAAATGGTGTCGATGATGGCACGTCTGGCAGCTGCGTGTAATCGGTAGACCGTGACTATCTGTTATCTTTTAGTAAAAAAATATTTACTAGCTATTGAAGTTGTTGAAATTTTGTGATATATTTCAGTTCCTAAAACATTAGAATTCTGTTGCCTGAAGATTTTTTCGTTCCAATCTTCCGAAGACGTAAACAAGGAACGTGCGGTAGTTCAGTGGCATGAGGATTAATAGAAAAATAACGCAGTGCAGCATTCTACGTTATTTCTGAGAATTGAAGGTAGAATATGATGAAAGTCGATGTCGTAAGTGTGGAAACGCATACATTTATTTAAATTTGGACGTAGTTAAGCAGGAAAGCGTGATTATAAATTTGACAATCGAACTGTTGTTGAAACATGAATACTAAGCCTTTATAGAATTAAAAACGTAAGAGACGCCTATAAGCCTTCTTCGACGCAGGTTAATGCACAAAAACTGCACAAGTAAGTCGCGTTTTATTTGTTATATCAGCCATCTTTACCATTCGTTGGAACCACTGTTGTTAACTTTCCCATGAAATTGGGATGTACGCTGGAATAAAGACGAGGTGACCTGCAGAAAGAATGACATTGAAGAACACTTCCAGCTGGAAAGATTACGACACTTGTAACGGGAATTGTGTAGTTCGCCGGTATTGTGCTTCAAGGCCGAAACGAGTTGAGAAGGGCTATTTAGGCGCGAAAAGAGATTTTTCATATTTTTCATGAAATATTAAAATGCATGTTGCAGGACAAATATATGGATTTCATCGAGTATAATAATTATGTTGCAATGAGAAAACTCATCAAAACCTAAAAAATGGTTCATATTTGCACTTTTGTTGAGAAAAATATGTCGCCGTTTTTTCAACAAAAGCATCATGTTGGCTTTCCTAATGGATTTTACGTTCTAAAAGCGCTTCCATCGGAATTTTCGTGGTGGAATACAAATTCCCATCTTGCTGAAACGCTCGATTTCGCGTGGTTTTGGATATGCACTTGAGTTTGTAATTTTCGACAGTCTTGCGTTTGCTTTGCGTTGTACACGGAATATCGTAATAATTCCTAATGAAAGCTATGCCACCACGGTCGTTGGTTAATCGATCACCTGAATTATATGTTCAGCCTGGTTCACTCATAACATTTCCGGTGGAAAAGGATCTACGTTATCACCTGGTTGTTCCCACTTACGGTATGGTGTAAACATGGGTAACATGTCCCACTCCATCATTAACAACGTGCGCATTGTTTTGTTTATTGCTTACTGACTATGCTTCGATGTGGCTTACTGTGTGTACGTGAGTCAATGCTCATTTTTCTGAGAGATAGTGACCAACTTTGATGCTCGTTGCTTATCCGACGTAAATATTGATTCCCGCTTCTACAGCTTCGGCTACAACCCTTTTATCTTCGTATCATGTACGTTTATGATTGCGATGACTGTTAGTCCATGTTTTTGCTGGCTGCAGAACTCACTGACAACTGCCAGCATGTTATCTCATTTTTGGCAAGAATCGAAGGAAGTCACTATAGCCCATCCCGAACAGTCTAAATACACGTTCATTCTGATTTCTCCCGTGCTCTTCTTATCAACGTTGATCATAGCTTGAGTGAACTGGACGGAGCAGCTACTGGTGTGAACGCAAAACATCTGGGATACTACGTAATCGCGGCCGGCTTTCAGTCTGCTAGTCTGTTATCTCATTTTTGGCCAGAACTGAAGGAGATTATGATAACTTATCCACAACAGTCTGAATACACTTTTATTCTGATTTCTGCCGTGTTCTTCTTATCAACATTGATCGTAGTTCAAGTCAACTAGACGGAGCAGTTACCAAGGTGAATACATGCGGAATAATTAGGCGTCGATCATGACTTAACTCAGGTGGACGGAGCAGGTACTAGTGTGAACGCATACTACATACTTAAAACAGGCATTTCCAAATATGGAATCTTTTCCAATAGAATAATGTCACTTACACGGTTAACATTTCCACCGATAGTTGTCCATCACGGAACCATCCTTCACCAAAACAATGGAAGAACGACCTAAGCAATTCATGCGGTTCTCCAAAACCCCGTGTCATGCTGACTCGATCAGTATAACCTTGGAACTTGCAAACATTTCCTTCTGTTTCCACTGCGCATATGTCTGAGTTAGCCCAAGACTGCTCTTTCCCAAACATTGAAGAGGCCAAAGCAGTAGTCCTAACAGATCCGCCCTCCAGCATAGGATGACGTCTGTGGAATACATCGGCTCCATTGATGATGTTGGCACTCAACTGACTTTGAGTACTACGACTGCGTAATCTGCGGCCGGCTTGCGTTGATCGGCTCCAAAACAGCCTCTTTGGTTGCACAACTCGTGACCTAAATCGAGTTCTGAAAAATGCAGAACAGTTAAAAGAAATGACCTTTTGACAGAATCCACCGCTTCACAATCAGATGTTGAGCCCACTGCAGTAACTACGACAGCCCCATCATCGCACACACCCTAACCGCCAAGGCTGCAACTCTGTATTCTAAACACGAAGTGCAAACACGTTGAACAATATACCTTCCTGGGGTAGTGTACTCGCCTGGCGCTGAAATGTCATTAACATCAAGCCACACTGATGACCCGTGGTTTGACAGCTGTGGAGCTCTTGGGATGACACACCGGGATCTTAAAGGGGGCATATGGACGGGTTTGCGCGTTGATGGGGCTGTCAGTAACTGCAGTGAGCTCAAAATCTGAATGTGATGCTATGGGTTCTGTCGGAAGGTAATTTTTTAACTGTTCTGCATCTTTCAGAAGTTGATTTAGGTAACGAGGTGTGCAAACGACTATCGACGGAAATGCGAACCGTGTAAACGACATTATTCCGCCCGAAAGGATTCCATCTTTGGAAATTCTCATTTCACGCTAGAGGAAGCATTCACAATTTTGTTACACTGGGCGTTCAAGAACAGCATAACATTCACAGCGTTCATGATGGTCTGCCCTGTGAACTTATTATTTCTCATCTGAAGACATGTCCGAACATTCCGGTTGCATTATTAAATTCTTTCGCTTTCAACCGACCACCATAATAATCACGGACGCATGGGGAGCCTACAGAGCTTTGGGTGAAATAGCTCATTACGAGCATTGGACGATCAATCACTCAGAAAATTTCGTGGATTCTGAGAACAGCGTGATCCACACACAAAATATTGACAATTTTCGTCCTTCGCTAAGAGGCATTTTCGTGCCATATTTGGATCAAATGAACGGAAGCGAAAGCCAAATCCGGGAAACGTGATTGGCGAACTGCTGTTCACCTTGTCTCATACAAATTTTGTGAATTATATAATAAACGTCGACATTATTGCACGCGCTTGGTATTTTCATTCATACGGCTTGCGCTGACATCGGTAGCTGCTCCGTCCATGTATTCACCCTAATAACTGTTCTGTCTAGTTGACTTAAACTATGCCAAACTGCACTCCATGTTCAGACACTTATAACGGTTCCGTCCATTTGTCCTACCTTACGAATTATGCCAAACCGTTTTCTACGTTGAGACACACAGGTGGACGAGTGAAGTCACTGGGGACGAAATCGTGGGGATAGAATCTTGAATGATGTATTGGATAATTGTGGATAAATGTACATACTACTTTCGCATTTTTTCAGCACAGAATGTAGTCCTCGCTTTTCATCGGTTGTAGGTGTCCTCCCGGATGGTTTTAACCGGGTATCAGATAAAGTCTTCATCTTAATGTCGTTCATCGCATGTGATATTTGTAAGAAATCTGTATACGCATATATGAAGGAACATGCTTTCTTCAATTATGTCAACAGGATAATGGTTCCAGGTGATGTTGATTCACGCTTTGTTCGGCCAGTGTGCAGGCGGAAGGCTCTCAGCGGACCGGTCTAAGTCGACATCCGTTGCGGGTGCTGTGCGGGACTTGCTTCCCATAATCACCGGAAAGTGCGCACAACGGCTAAAGTGGAGGGAACTGACAAAAATAAGGATTAGAAACGTACACTTACCAGGCGACTGGAGTTGAAGCTGTTTGCCATAGAATTGACACTCGTTTATGTCCGCCATTTGGATACATTTTGTGTGAAAAATCAGCTGATCGGAATCACAGAAATAGCTGCCAAACCGTACGGGTCACCGATGTGTCTACACGGCAGTTACATTTTAGGCTTCTTCACCCACCTCGGTTTCATACCGCTTGTAGCTGAGCCCATGGGAAAGTCGTACGAAGGTAAGCCGGTTTTAGCACATTCCACTATCTTACTGGCAAAAGTAGGATAGTGTTATGCAAGTCACCGTTGTGCGTCTGTTGCAGTCATGCAGTTTTTTGAATACATTATGCAGGGCTTTATAGTGACGGTTGAAATTGGCTGTAGCAAACGACCGAAGCTGCGGGTCCACCAACCGTCGATGTGGCAAGTTGTACTCTGTCAGCCACCGCTCATGAATCGGGACGTAACATTTGTAAACGGAAATGGAAACAACAAGAGACCTTACCGTGGGGGTAGAAAGGTTCACGAAACATCGGCAGAATGTGTGTGCATGGAAGCCACATTCAGCCGTAAAAAGTACACTCAGGTGCCTTGCACGCTATTCAGGACGAAAGCGTCGCCATCTTGTTACACGCGAAGCTGCAATGTTGGAGATGATCACTAGGGAAGCGCTTACCTTGAAGTCAAATACCGTTCCGAAAATGAGTCGTGGAGTCCGGTTCTTCAGTCGTTTTCAGACAAGGTGACTTGCAACTGTGGTCATTCTGTGAAGAGTGTTCTTCCCGTATCAGTCAACATCCACAATCTCACGACGTTCGCATCCATAGGTCCTTCGTATTTCATAATCCCGCAGCAGCCACTTGCTGTGGATCCATATTTTTTGAATGGCAACGATTAGGAAGTCTCTTGGGTGTCCTCCTCCTCAGTTGTCCGCTTGCGTTCTCCAGCCTATTATTCGTGCGATCGCCAAAGTGGACAACCTTGCTTTGCGCATGAATGGCCCACCTTGGGTTGATGTACAGCCAATTACACAACAAATAGTTCAGAAACTTCCCAACGGTTCGGCTGATGATACGCAAGTCACGTTTAAACTTACGGCAAATAGTGTAAGGGTACAACTTACTCTTCCTCATTGTCAGTCGCAGCCATTCGGTGGAAGATAAAACGACTGCGAAGACAGGTTGTCTTTTAACAAATATGGCGGACCAATTTTGCCCGCTTACATGCTCATGTACGACATCACGTACATGGAAGTAACACAATAAAACGTCGCAGATGAACACCACATGGGCTGCCCTCAATTGTGCAGCCATCTTATCTATAACAAAAGTTTTCACCGCAATGTGATCGCCCATCACTTCTCGAAAACAGTCCGCTTAGTGAAACATACTTCTTACTACGAACACACCCGTACATCGCGGGCCGGCCGTGTCCCACACCGTCTGCTACCAGGAACTGATATAACTTTCAACTTCAAAAGTACGAGAAAATGTACAGTAACAAACTTGTGCGTGTTTGTCCCGTGAGTGGCATCCATGTTCACAACATGTGGATAACGTCGAAATAGTTCAGTCTGCGTTCGTTAGGCAAAGCAGCTATGTGTATACCTGTTGCCTTCATCCTTCGTGATGCGCACCACACCTATTGCACCGATCACCGACAGCACTTCATCGGGTTCTCTAACGTTCCGTGACAAATCTTACATAACAACCTCAACTGACTTTGCTTGCCTTAACTTGCGGCAGATGGTTCTAACGTTAGCGGTTGTGATAAACATCCCGCAGACATCTACTACATACTGCCTAATGTCAGAAGTTGGTGTAGTGTACAGGAACGGACTCCTGCATTCGTTCAATTCACCCACGGTAAGTCCATGATTCGTTGGATGGGAATCAGATAGCAGACGCTTGAGGGGGTGGTTTTGCTCTAACTCGAAATAGCTCACAACCAGACATGCATCTCTTCGGACCACATGGAATCATGATCTGCGGCATGTGTCGCGAGAACTGATTTGTTAAATTCAACAACAGTTAACCCACTAAACACGTCGCACACCACTGCATACACTCTTACGCCTTTCTTACTTCGTACAGCGATAATAAATCTGCACGGTTTTCAGGAAACCATGTCACCTAACCATATCGTACTTCGAAGCAGTTTTTGGCCCACGGCTCGTCCCACGAACGTGAATAACGCCCACCTTGTCCATGTACCCCTGACGATATTCCCGAAACTGTGAGAAGGTGCGAAATTTACGATTTTTGAACATCGGCCTGAAAGTCGCAATTTCCTACAAATAAAAAATAAACTGAAAATAAAATAATAAATAAATGACAAAAATGAGAAAAAATAATAACAACTTCAACATAATTGTGTCAACGTTGCCACACGCAATCGACCACAACAACAGCAACCATGCCGATTTTTGAAAAACAATTACGATAAGGTCATTTCAATTAATGCCCAGTTAAAACAAACGTGTATGAGTCCATAACGCAGATTTCAACGATTTCAATTTCTGCACCAGGTACCAAGCTATTAAAACGATTTTTTCAGGAAAATATTTTTCCAGAACACGACAGCTCAGAAACTCACGGTCTATGACTAACATTCATGCGTCTGGCACGTCGCACCGTCCTGAACTCTCAGGCGGTGCCCACAGCAACCACACAAGCTAAAGCTTCGCGATCCACTATTACTGCTGGATCTGGTGCCAGACGTTACAATTGTAATGCGGAAAATTAAATCTAACAGTTAGATTACATTCACCAAGACACAGAGAATACATAATGCGAAATGTTGATATTTCGTTGGATGTCTTTAGCCGATTACTCAAAACGATCAAGTCGAGCACTTAACTACTGAGAGAATAACGTACAATCAAACGGGTAAACATTTGTGTCGGACGTTCATTACTAAGCAAGAAATGTAGTTTAAATCAGTGATCCTTTAGCACACAGAGATGGTCTTCATCGTTGCACCAGTAAAACTTCGCTGACGGCAGACAGTTCAGATTTCTGTGCTACGTAATAACATAATGAACAAACTGTGCGGTATTCGCATCATTGAAATACTTCATACTTCCAGCTTGATAAGAGATTATTAATTGCTGAGATTGTCTTTCTATGGAATTTCGAGTTTCTGGCCCGGTCAGTCACAAGCATAAACCATTGTTGTTTCCGATCAGAATGTTCATGAAATATTGAAAACGCTAGTCTTGCAGACTGAGGACTAATCACTGGAGGATAAAGTTATAATTGCAACATCTAAGGAGCCACCTGCATTCACCACTAAGCTTGAAATGAAAAGGAAGTTATCAAAGGCCCGCGTTAGGATACCTTATCCATGTGGGCTACATATAGGTATATGTATTTTTTCACGTGCACTCGAGTCAACCATTTTTCTGGTTGCTGTCTTTAACTAGGGTTAAAGAAAGTAGCCAAAAATCCTCATCAAGTTCCACTGCTTTCAGTATTATACTAGTGAAAACAGTGGAAACTGATAGAAATTCGTTGCCTGGGTCTAAGAAAGGTTATTCAAATGAAAAGCATGAAAGGTGGCAGTTGTGGCAATAACAAGTGTTAATTGGAGGTGAGTGCCAAGGATATTTACCATGACGGGTGTGCGAGGTGGAGCTACTGTCGGAATAGCAGACGCTCATCCTGGTCTTATGAAGTTTATAAGGTTCACAAGCAGCTACTGTAAGTTTGTGGGTCATGTGCAAGCAAACTCCATCATTGCACAACTGTTGTGCGCGTTAAGGTGAACCAGGATGAGACCCCTGGCAGTAGCGCTTCGCACGTTCTGCTCGGCGAGGTAAGAGGCAAAACAGGGCAGTGAAGGTTGATAAATTGAGTGACTTCGATAGCAGTGGGGAACTTTTTAACTAGGTGAAAAGCTTGGACGAACACCAGGTTAAAAATGGTACAAAGGCGGTGACCAAGTACAATCACTCGCCAGTTTTGGCCACCGAGTTGGAAGATGAAACTGCTCTCGGGGTTTAATCTGAGCTAGACGTACCTCACAAAAACAGAGTGAGTTATAGAACAGTTACAATCGTAAGAGAGGACAAAATAATGGCAGGAAGAAGAAAATTAAATAAAATTAGTAAGCAACCAGTTGAAGAGAATGTAGAAAGGTGGAGGAAGAAACTTAGGACACAAAAGTGGCTAGTTAAAAATCTGTTTGCCAGTGAAATTCCAGGGGTAAAGATTAGCTGAGGGACTTAGCAGGGACTTAGAGGGGGTTAGAACAGGTATGTCGTTATCGGAGGCATCACTGAACCCATTATGACAGGGGGATAAATCTGGGGAGAGAGCGTTGAGTTTCCATCTAGTGAATCTCCCAGGTCGAGTGAGTATTTTATATGAGGCCCAATTGTAAAAAGTCACTGCTTTGGCAGGATTCAAACAAGCGACAGAAACACCATGCCTCAGCGTGGCGAACGCTGTACCCACTGAACTACTAAGCCACGCCATGAGATCGGATATTTCACGTTTGTATTCGGCTACCCACCTTTCCCACTGTCTCATATGGAATACACAAAATTATCCAGGGTATCGACTACCCCGATAGGATGCCTGAAACAGTTCACGTTGGGCTCCACAAACGTCACTGGTAAGCAGGTGAGTACTCCGGAACATGACTACTAATTGAGTAATGAGGTCTGGCATTTGGCAGACGAATATATGCAGTTTTAGACCCACGGTGGTTGGGTTCGGTAACCCCACTCAACGAAGCGGGTCCTTGGCGGCGACAAGGCGGATTTGCACCGGTGCTGAAAGTCGGTTTACGGTGATACCAATTAGGCAGGATGACAGCGAGTATGAGTTATACCGAATTATTGGTTGGGGTGCAGCAGCGCACTGAACATTTAGTACTACGGGTACAGCAGACACGACTACTCGTGGATTGACAGTATGGGAGACAGGTAAAATGTTCACCTTCATTGTAAATCTTCTCATGGAAGGGAATATAGACCGTTTAGCATGCAATTAGAAAAGAGTGGAAAACATTCTGCAAAAAGAGAGGGGTAGCTCAGGCATAATGCCCGAGTTGTGGACTGCCTTTCGATTCAAGGAAACTGAAAAGAGGGTGGTTGCAAAACGTCACTGAGGGCCTTATATACCAGTGATGGTAGTCTGGGGGAATAAATAGATTGGACTGTCAGAGAAACCAGTACGGGAGGATGTCGATAGGGTGGGCGATACCGGTTGTGAGAGGACATGTCTCTAAGATAATACTTGCCTCACGGAATGCTTGATACACTGTTAGCTAGACAGGATGGTAGAATGGGTGCGGATGTTCCGTTGTTAACAAGTCATCATTACGGCGAGCACTAAGGAAAAGAAGTGACTGGGAAATATTCAATTGTTAAGCAGCTCCATAGCAGACGGCGAAACAAAGATGCTGCTGCAGTGACTTCATGAAAGCCCCTCTTCTACTCGACAGGAAAATGTGCAACTTCTCAGGATAATTACGGCTTTCGCAGGAATTTGGCGTGAAGGTCGTTTCAAAAGGAAAATGGTCATTTTGGCGCTAATCCTTTTTTTCTAAATGTTTATGAAAATGTTGTAATAAAATTTCCAGGCAAAATACCTACTAGTGAGAAAACTGAAATACATCGAATAAGTGCCAAAAGTACCAGTTTGGTGATGAAAACATTGAAAAACGTACTGATAACTGCCAGTAAGGAAACTTAACGGTAGTAGCCGTCCGTATGTGATAGAGTAAATAACAATCGTCTCACACAGTTGCGAGGATTTTGTCTGCGCCACGAAACCTCCTCTATGTGTAAGTTAAAATGCTGATGGTTACAGCCAGATATTGGCCTAAAGGGCTTCCTGGCAAATGACCACGAACTTTCGACGTTTCGTGTCTAGGTGACTGAATTTCAAAGATCCATATGGTTAACCCAGGGGTTGTTAGTCTAATGCTCATAATAAGCTATGGTTTCCAGTACTCGGTAAGCCCGCCACTCGTCTGTTATAATGATGGTATTACGTTGCTATAGACTGTGATAAATGTATGACCAGACTCACTCGCACATGACGTCGGATAATGAGAACCAGTGTGGCGAAATCTCGTTTATTTTCATGGTTAAACACCATGAGCTCATTTGTGCTATCCCTTTCGATTCCACCCAAAACCCAGGCTTACCAAATGGAACAGTTCTATATGATGTAATATGCTTCGATTAATTGTCACACATTACTGATTCTGATTTATCCAAAGAATGAAGTTGCTACTAAGGTCCGGTTGACTCGAGCCATCAACAACGCCTGAAAATGTAATATGCTTCTTTCTAATGACTTTTACCATGGACAACATGGAGAACGATTATATGCCGGAAATGATGAGAAACATGTAGTTGAAACGATTGGGGCACGTGACACTCCTCATTTTTGGTTTCGCTGATTGTCATATCGATTGGAATATTTTCCTGCATCGCGGTAGATAATTGACGTTCTAAACATCAAGTTGTGACTGGCTGAAAGATATATCTCCCAGTGATCGGCAGGCAGCCTGGGTTGACCTGTTTCCTATGCTGTTTTGTACGACCACCATGCGACCTCACTGTAGCCAGAATCAATGTAGTAGAGTGAATAGAAGCAACTGAAATGTTTAGTGGTAGAGTGGGAAATAATACTGTTCTCTTACGCCGTTCTATATACACCGGAGATGGAAACAGACATCAAAGTGTCATTTTCAGTCATTTCTAAGAACAACGTTTCGTCGACCAGTACCCAGTTGAAGTCTAGCAAACAAGGAGAAATAGTATGAACATCGTACCAACAAAACTGGAAACGTTGTCATACAAATGTGTGTCATAAAAATGTGTTAGTGTTCTTGTTGAAGTGCAATGCCAACCATGAATGCTAGTCGTAGAACGTGAGTTCCCGAGCTATCGTGTTCGGGAAAATTATTTTCCAGGAATAAATTGTTTTAATTGCTTGGTAGTTGATGCAGAAATTGAAATCGTCAAAATCTGCGTCATGGCCTCATATCTGTTTGTTTTAACTGACCAATAATTAAAGACCACCTTCTCGTTTATGCGCTGGCGTGTTGTTGGCGCCACTTTTGTTTTGGATTGTGTAAGTCGTGTGCATGTCTTACTGGG
>JTDE01004977.1:1985-19195 GCA_014338405.1 Paragonimus skrjabini miyazakii
AATACACAAGGCTGTGAATGAATGAGAGTAAGGGAAACGGTTACAGTAGCCGGTGTAAGAATGAAAATGGTCAATACTGTGTTCTTAGGGAAATTAAGTAAAGATAGAGCCACCCTACAACACTGATCACGCAAAGCACAGCAATCTCAAAATAATGCAACAGACCTTAACAAAATCAACATGCGGCCCCTACTGCCTTTGCAGCAAACGCTGAGGAAATGTTCTTGCAAGTGAGAAATCCAGAAAAGATACACGCAGCGTTCCGCTTCCTTTGGTGGGCGGATGGTAATTTGGATTTGGGTTGGTTTTGACATGGTTGCTCTCAGAGGAACTCTCATTGCAGGCACCACGTCAAGCATGTTTGCGTTGCAACGCACCCGTTACTGATGAAAACCAACGCGAGTAAGATTACTGGTGCAGTGGCCTTCGCAGTCTAACCGACCTACATGTTTCCCGCTGTACTCGACCTGGTAAAACTATAGATCCGGGAAGTGTGAAACTACACATCATTTTGATGCGTCGGGAGTTGGTTACGACGCAGAGATATACGCATGCTTCCGCACAGCAAACGAGGAGCAGTGTTCATCACCGTTGTTTGCAGAGTCCAGAGTAGCTCCATTGAAAGCTATTTTTTTCACCCGACTGGAATTGGTTGCAACTGTTCTGGCAGTGCGTGTCTACAAGATTTTGATTAATAATTTGGAGTCGATGCTTACGCATGTATGTTTCTGGACGGACTCTATGATTGTACATTATTATATTGCCTATACCCCTATCAGGTTTATTACGCTCGTTGAAAATTGGATAACCATTTCGACGCCATCCAATCAATGGTGACTCGTGAGGTCGGGAGATATTCCATGCCTTTTGGAAGAAGGAGTGACGTAGACCAGGATGAGGGCAATTGGCACCTAGTTCGTATTGAGAGTGCAGGGTGTGAGTCACGGGGAACGGCTTATGTCTAACCCTACTCTTCAATGTCGGACCCTTGAGGAGCTCAATTAGTGGGTCATGGAGAACGGCTTTCATTGCATTATAGTTCCTTGGGGTTGGTGTCGCGCTGTAAGCCTGACGTGCCTTGGATTTGAGGTCTGTTGACCTAGTAGCTAGTCAAGTTGGAAACCAGAGCTGAGCGGAATCGTTTTTCTCCGGGCATATTTTGGTCGTGTTCGGATTTTGTGGGCCAGTGTATCGAATTTCGGAGTTCAGTCATGTGAAAATCCGACCCAACCTGAAGACGTTTATCCCCTTATATTCTACCACTCCTGTTTCTGATCGTTAATTGGCCTTGACCTAGATGTTTTTTCATCGCGTCAATTGACAGTTGTGCGAATAGCCAGCTGCCGTTTGTTGCGCTTTGCTTGAGTGGTGTGTGCATCACCCTTTTGGAACTAGGCTCGTTCCCGTTGTTTTTGAACCTGTTGACTGCTCGAAAGAACATTGTTGGGTATGAATGTCTTATTATGTACTTACGGACCATCTCCAGCCTGTTTGGCATCAAATTGTAATTATCTCCCGGAAATGATCCGTCGATGGAAACTTTTGAGGTTGTCTACTTATTAACTTCGGTCATTTGTTCAATAGTACTGTGGCATTGTGAACCAATCTTGTTTTGACCATTTAGGAACGTTGGTTTATTGCTACGCATCGCTCAACGTCTTCTTGGAAGATCGCACAGCCACTGCCACACGGTTTTAGACTTAAGCAGCGAATCAGTTTTTTATTATTCTCAGTGGATATGAAACATTTTCGACAGATTCCAGTCTCTTGTTGATAATCCAACATTTCCCATGATGAATGAGCCTTCAGGAATAAACGCGCTTGATCCCCAGTGTCAAGAGTTGGATAGATATCTTCCCTCGCGGTGGAAACGGACGCACAAATTTTGCGATAGTCGCCACTTTAACACAAAATTGCAGGCCGGTTTCCTTCTTCATCACAGCAGCATCATTCACCAATGGAAAAAGACCCTTGTGTGATCGTCGAGACTATCAGAAAATGGCGCCGCCAGTTGATTGGCACGAAGTTACAACCAGTAAGGATCAAACGTCAGTCGTATGCACGACATGGATCACAAGGGAAATTAAAATGACGAGATCTAAGGCTGGTAGGTCGAACTTTCTTGTTATTAGTGTTATAATTTACCGCTGATGCAGGAAAAAAGGGCTGGAGGTGTACTGCGCCGTTTTCTTGTAACAGTAGTCTGGAAGACCGACAAGATTTTTCACCACTCTGGATTTGGTCGACTCGTTCACTTGCTGCACCCTGGGAATCTGCCATTCTCGGTGGACGATGCAAACAGGACCATATCCAGCTGTGCAGTTTGCGCCGTGTTGAAACCAAAGTTTTACAAAATGTCTACCCTTATTCTGTACAAGTCAGTAAACAAGTTCGAACGATTGAATGTTAACGTCAATAGACCTAAATCTTCGACGTCTAGGGGCAAATAATTACTTGAAGTAAATGATGAATAGTCAGAGTTCTTGTTCAGGTTTTTACGTCAGGAAATGACAACTTTAGCCATCCAACATCGATCGTTTCTACCAGCTGTCTTCTTTGTTTACCACGTCGCTTTACAACTAATCTGACCGCCGATTTTTCTTGACATATGGGAAGGATGGTTACTGGCGGAACGATGGCATGCGAACCTCAGCCTAACGGTCAACCAGGATGTTCAAGCAGAAAACCCTTTCGTATCAGTGAGTGGAAGGTCGTTTTCCCCTGATGTCTTGCATCCCATCCGTTCTGTCTTATATACCTATGCAGATACCACTTTATAGGAGCGGCTGTTTCCATACATTTGACCTTGAACCTCGGGTGACTCCCAACAAAGCTGACCAACTGTTCCTGGAGCGGTTTTCTTGTGGTGTGACACCCGCTCATCTAAACATGAACCGTTTGTTGAAAAAGTCGAGAGCATTTTAAGCAATTTCAAAAATGTCTACTTGAGAAATATAGACAGTCAAAGGGAAACCGTCACTATTCATCAACCCGCTCCAAAACGTAAACTGTTACATTCACCAGTAAGTATGCTGCCCTCTGGTGCAGACACCCAACGCAAATCAGGAGAACGGAAGTATGTATACTATGCGACTATCAATTCCATGACCACTGAAACTTGTGCTAATGCTGTGGACAATCTGCTTGAAATTACTTTTACTAATTCGACTCCATCACCGTTAATTGGCATACAGCAGTGAGTTTGTTCGTACAATCTTAGAAATCATGAATCTTGACAAAATTCATGTATGTTGAACATCACCCAGAATTGATCGCAGCTATCGCATTGCCATAGTCTTTCCAGTCAGCCCTTTTCGAATGGCAGAAGCACTAGACTCGAGCTTCGCTCTCATTAAAGCTCATCAATAAAGCATATCCTTGCCACTGTCGGGATTGAACTCCAGCCACGCTTTCAAAAGACAACCGTGTCTAACACCGTACCACTGACCTCATAGGTTTGAAGATATCGGAAAGTTCAGTCCGTCTAGGAAGTCCTAAACGCTTGGTTACTGACTGGAGTGAACACAGAGTATCTGTGTCCCTTATCGAGACGATCGGGCAGCCTGTTCATTACTCAAAAGCGAAAGTGGTTGAACGTTCACATATGATAATTTTGCCTTGTTTAGTGTGAGATCAGTGGCGCAGTGGTTAACATGGTTGCCCCATGAAAGCGCGACCAGTGTTCCAGTACCGGCGGTGTCAAGAATATGCATTACTGACGGGCTCTAGTTAGAGCGGGCATCGTGCCTGGTACTTCTTTCCGGAAGGAGTCGACTGGAAATTATATGGGAATGTGGCAGCTGCGATCAATTGTGGGTGGCGTTCAACTTGAAATTATCCGGATCCCCGACAACTCATCAGCAACACTAACATTTCATTCTACTACGCCAACTTCTGTGCTGTTAAACAAAGTGAGAATGGATATGAGGACTGGCCACTGTTGATACCGTTCAACTGCATATCTCGGCTTTTCATCCTATCGAATTTTGTAGTGCAGGCGTGTGACGTATATGGCCCACATTTCCGGCCTCAAATCTCGTTTTTTAAAAACATATTTCGAAGAATGTTTATTGTACAAAGTGTACACTTACGGTGATAATTCTCAGTAACACGTTTTCATGTTTAAATCAATTTTTGGGCAAGCAAAACGGTCAAATTCTGAGTTTCAGACAGTTTCACTTTCAGATCTCCACTACAGCTCACGTTCTGTTAATTCCGCCAATTCGCCGTTGCACTGTGCCAGTAGTAGATGACAGCTAACGACGGATACAGTACACAGTTTTCTGCTAACAAATGCAAGTTTCCTGACCTTCTCACGTCACACAGTAATATACTAGAATCATGTCCCTGTTCAGGTGATAATTTGGCAAAATTGGGAGACTTATGCACTCGCCAATTCAACTGCCATCACGTATTGACATTGTCTTTACTTCACACGACTTAAACGACACAATGTAAAAGTAAATGGGCCCAATCGGCTTGTGTCTCCTATAACGCCTGAACCCTGACCGTGCGCCACGTGGGTTGTGAGCAGAAGGACAAACACGACCCAATGACTAACCTATTGATACGTGTTTTCGTCTCCTAATGACAAGTAATACACGATCGATCCCACACCTACAACTTAATGGACCAAAGTACCGGGAGGGCTAGGCATATATAGCTCATAATTTGACTACCTTTGCCCATGCATCCTCCATGAGAGTTGATAAACCGACCTGACCCTTTGTGCCGATTGTTCAATTTCCAGCCTGGCCATCATCTGTTTGCCGGCAAGGCCCGATGCGAGGCTAACCACGAATATCACGTCCAAATACTTACAGGTAATTTCCGTCCTCCACACTCGCCGGCCACGATTCAGGTATGAAATATATTCGTGGACAACGCGGCATGGGTTGTTGATAGTATCAACAATGGTCAACCAAGTAACAGTAATAAACAAGAAAAACTTTTCAGGAACTTTTCAACCAAACAAAATGCGAAACTTCACGCACACGGAAAAACAAACAAACCACAGGTAGAATTCCAACTAACTTCGACAAATACCTACGTCTCAGAGTTTGGATGGTCTTGAGCCCATCGCCATCGTCTCCATCCTTGGGCAGCTCACTTGAATACAGTGGTCTGCGAACAATCAGAGTACTAAATAGATACGTAATAGATACGTAAATAGATGTGTAGACAGAACTAGAAATGGTCCGTGTTGAAATGCCCATGTTTACATAAATATGCCGTTAATGTGTTCAGAATGCCATAAGTATATCTTGACGTGTGCTGACCGTTTCACCAGAAAGTCGTTGGCGATGCCTCCTCCAACGAGAACACTGAAACAATGGCGCGAGCGTTCATAGGCGGGTAGACCTTTTTTGGTGTTCTAGCTACTGTAACCACTGATAGAAGCACACAACTCCAATCAGCGCTGTTCAAAGGCTTCGGCCGATTATTCGGGGTCCACCGCAGCAAAACCACTGCTTACTATCTGGCAGCAAATGGTCTGGTCGAACGCTTCCGTCGTCAGCTGGAGGTCGTTTTAAGAGCTCAAATACACCATCGGCGTTGGACCGATCACGTATCCTTGCCATGATTGGAATTCGACCGACTGTTAAGAGGGACATTGGTTGCACTACCCCAGAAACAGGCAATTATCCATTTCACGGGATTCGCCTTCAAGGTCGTTCAAAAGGCAAACTTGTGTAAAGTAAGACCGGAAGTAGAAAAACGCGCATCGTGTGCTTTTAAACCGCAACTAATCCATGTCTCCCTCCCTTGTGTTGCAGAGTCGGCGGTTTGTGCAGCCTCCGAGGAAGAAGAAGAGGCCACAATCGAGAACAAACCATCTGAACGAACAGTGGCCAGTGCTTCGTGTACTGGATAAACGATTTCTGACGAACTCTTGTTCTCCCTCTTATCGGGTATAGTACATTTTGGCGACCTTGCCAGGATTTGAACAAGAGATGAAAAGAAGGAGAAGAAAAAGCACAAATGCCAATGAGACAGACAAAAGGTGACCAAAACCCTAGCAAAGTATGCCCGACTGATGCAACGACAGAGGCGGTGAACAAATTGACGAGGGCGGTGGGGGATATCTCTTTTTCCCAGCCGGCAGCCGAAGCACCTCCCCGTCGATGCTAGTGAAGTTTGTTCTTGGAATGCCTTATCAACGATGAGGAAACATGGTGAAGCTGTACATCGATCAGTTTCCTGTTGCACGACGGAAAATGGCTCTCCTCTGTCTCCTGCAGGGCGAGGCACTGGACACTGTTTTGAACAGTCAGGTCGTGGACACCGAGATGACATGATATTCCGAAAGCTCCGCCAATTGGTTGACTCGCCTAAGTTGCCAATACAATGGAGAAAACAATTTCAGGGCAGACGACAGCAACCAGGCGAAAGGGTCGGTGCATTTGTGAGAGATCTGAAATACCTCGCCCAGCGGACGTATGACGACGATTCCGCCCAAGAACGAGGCAAGCGAGTGTTGGAGCAGTTAGTCATTGGAGTGTCCAGTGCGAACATCAAGCGCCAGCTCATGCTGCATCCTCCAACCGTTCTAGACGCGGCGCTGAAAAATTCGGAACACTTAGAGAGAATTGACGCCGCCCTCGAGATCCCAGCAGTACCGTGCTTCGCGCTTCGCAACGAACGACGGTCTTTTGTTAATCGTAGGGCATTGTACCGTAGTCAGACACAAAACTACAGAGGTCCTCGTATGCCGGCTCTCTTCCAACATCGCTCACAGCCCCCATGTGAAACCTGTTATCGCGGTTGGACCAATCGGCCTTAAACTCCGCATAGACGGCAGCGGTACGTAACCCCAAGTGAGCGAATTAGCAATGCAATGTATATCCCATCAGCAATAGGGCTAAGTTTAACTTCGGCCTTTGCTATAGAGTTAACGATTGGAGATGCCACGGTCGTGGGGTAATTACATACAAGTATATCTCGTAGCCTGATTAGATCAGATGTTATCAGGGAACTCGGCTGCCACAAATTTGAGCCATGTAATTGGAAGCTAACTACGGCTGAAAGCTCGGCCATGATTGCTGAAGGATCAGTTGCACCCATGGTGGCGATAGCTAATCAGACGCTTCAACATAAATTCGTAGTGGCCCCAAACCTTCCAGTTAGTTGCATAGTCGAGATTAAGCTCTTCAAGCGTCTGGGATGCTGCCTAGACGTAGCAACACATCAGCTGGCTACACCCTCGTGCATGGCGCTCCTTAAATCATTGTATGAACATAGCGCAGCCGAGTTTGCCCCGCAGGTCACTCCGGGAGTTGTCGGATCACAAGTCGAAACGTTACCTGTTATAATACGTCCAGCCGTGCGAAATCAGAACACGAGGCTTGAGAGCGTACACTGGAATTCTGTCACTCAGTGGGTGACCAAAATCAATGTGACATGTTACCCAAAAGCATGACCAGTCTGACAAACAACCAATCAGAAACCTGTTGTTCCAACTTAATCAGACCACCAACGGCTGGTAGGACCAATAAGCAGGCGTTAGGACAAAAGCACATCGACTATCTGCAACAACGGGAACGCGTCCGTAACATCCTTGTTTTCAATAAAAGCGAGTTAATTACGTCATATGGTTGTTTTCTGGGGTTAACACTTACCCGTGTGATTGGTTGACGAACACGATTAGATCTGTGAACATCCAAGGTGTGCGAGACGATTGGAGGTGTTTGGCACGTTGGCGCTAACTAGTATGTATCTAACAACATGTCAATGGGTAGTTGATCGTTCGTCCGATGGCATTACTGGCTATCGTCGGCTCGTTGTCTCAAGTGATTGACATGACGTGTCCAGATGAATTTTCCAACTTTGATTCGGTGGACAACCCTTACGACTGACAATTAGACCTGGTAGCCACATTTCCCCAGTGACGCATATTCCGCACATAGACCACATCTCCCGGTCAGATATATCTGGGGTGTGCTCCATGATGCCTAATGAACTGCGCTTCCATTTGTCCATTCCTCTCTGTTGTATTGATCTTTGGGCGTATAGTATTCAGTGGAATTCTTCCCTGTCGTCCCAGAAATGCTTCAGCTGGTGACTGCTGTTTTGGTGTCTCTGGGTTAGTTGTTGGACGGTTGGCTTCCAGGAAAACATCGATCACTTCCTCTAATTTACCTTTCCCTTCCAATTTCTGCAAGGCCTTCTTAAACGCATCTACGAATCTCTCCACTTGGCCGTTAGACCGTGGGTGATAAACTGGCGTGAATACGTGATGAACGCCGTCGTTGCCGTAATACGCTCGGGATTCCACTGAACTGAACTGTGGTCCGTTGTCTGTCACTAGAGCTTCCGGAAAACCAAACCGAGCAAATAATCGTCGAAGATGAGGAATAGTTGCCGACGTTGTAGCGATTCGCACGGCGAAAATTTCTGGCCACTTTGAGTGTGCATCGATGGCTAATAAATAGGACAGTCAGTTTGATGGACCCGCAAAATCAAGGTGAACCCGGGACCAGGGTTTTTCAGCCTTGGCCATGCGTATAGTTCAGATTTAACGGGCATTTTTGCCCCCATTGCGCAATTTCTGCAAGATCGAGTCAGACTTTCGATTTGCCCGTCGATTCCTGTCCAATAAACGTAACTGCGAGGCACCGTCTTCATGCGGCCAATACCAGGATGACCCGAATGTAACTGCCTTATTACGCGCTGCTGTATAATTGTTGGAATCACTACGCGGCCTGTTAACACTAAACGCCCGTTGATCACGGTAAGTAATTCCTTACGGCGAAAAATTGTTTCAATTTCTCATCTATTGAACCCGTTGGCCAACCATTCTCGAGGCAGTGCATGAATTGCTGTAATGAAGCATCCTCCGCTATCGTTTTTCGCCACCATTTTAGCAGTTACTGGTAGATTACTGACCGAGTCTAAAAAAACTTTGTAAACTTCATCATCTGTTGATACTGATGAAATGACTCGGTTCTCATCGGGTCTTGTGACCGCCTTTTTTGCCATGAGACGAGATAATGCGCCTGCGTGCCCAAAACATGATGTTTTCTTGAACCGAATTTCAAAATTGTATCCTAGTAACATCGTAACCTATCGCTGCAATCGATTGACCGTGTGAACTGGAATACCGTTTTTTGTACCAAAACTTGACAGGAGAGGCTTATGGTCCGTGTACAACGTAAATTTCTGTCCATGCAACATTTTGTGAAACTTTTTAACTGCAAATATGAGCGCGAGCCCTTTTTGTTTTATGTGATTACAGTTCTTCTCAGTCGAACTTAGTGTGTACGAAACATGTGAGACCGCATTTTGTGAACCATCGGGAACTGTGTGCAAAATAACTGCTCCAATGTCGTACCGCGATGTATCTGCAGCAACAATCATTTCAAAGTTTCGATCATAATGAGTTAAAAGCAAATTAGAGGTCAAAATTTGTTTGATACGTACAAACGAATACTGGCAGGCTTCCGACCACAACCACGGACAACCCTTCATAAGTAGATGATTCAGTGGTGCACGAACATCATGCGTATGAAGCACAAAATTATTGTAATAGTTTAACAGACCTAGAAACGATTGAAGGGTAGTCTTATCTGTTGGTGGGGGCATTTCTATTATAGCTTTTATCTTTTCTGGGTCAGGCCCACGACCATCCTGGCCAATGACGAAACCCAGATATTGAATACTTTTCATGAAGAAGGAGCATTTGTTGGACTTGACTCATAAACCATGATCTTCGATGCGTTTAAAAACCGAAGTGAGATGCGAACGATGATCTTCTGCTGTGGCACTAACAATAATAATGCCGTTCAAGTAAGCCATCGCACACGTCAAACCGGCCAACCTCGTGTCCATGATCTGTTGAAATATTGCTGGAGCACACTTCATACCGAATAGTGGGCAGTTGAACTGATACAGTCCACGATGTGTGTTAATGGTTAGAAACTGCTTACTGCATGTGTCGACTTCTAATTGTAGATAGGCCTCAGAAAAATCACTCTTAGAAAAAATCTCGCCATTGTTTAGCTTTGCCTACAGGTCCTCGGGAGCGGGCAGCGGATACTGATGAGTCTTCAATGCTTTGTTTAGGCCAGTTGATAATTCGCCGCATAAACGTAGCGATACATTTGCCTTTTTATGACTACCGTGGGTGTAGTCCAAACCAAATGATTTACTGGACTGATGACTCTCATTCTTCCCAACCGGTTCAATCCATCCTTCAACGAAGAAATAGTTGTATATAGAACCGGTCTTTTGGGACAGAAAACTGGTTTTGTACCTGGGCGAAGGTACAAGGTAGCTTTTGCCTGTGTACACCGACCAAGACCATCTTCAAAAAGGTTATGATACTGTCCCTGCAATCAGGAAATCACTTTTGCGTTAACGTCTGCGTCAACCAACGACCTTGGCTTTTGATAAGTGGACATAATTTTAGTAATTGGACAGACTTGACTTCAGACTGAATTCAATGGCACATCGAATAATCCCCGTTTATCAATCCAGTCTATACCCAATAAATTCAACTTAAGATCCTTTATAATGTAACAGATACCAATAGCATGCAAATTGCCAAGCTGGAACTCACAGTTTAACTTTCCCACAATTGAGATTTGAGTCCCCGGGGCGTTCCGTGCCACATGAGCGGTCCAGACGTATGCGGGTCTGTGTGAATAATCCCATGTTTTCTCTGAGATAAGTGTAATGTCAGAAGCCGTATCCACTTGTAGTTGCACTTTTGTACCATTCAGTAAGGTGTCAGTATATATTCTGTTACTTAACATATCACTATGAAATGCGGCGAACACAACGTTAGATCGACTGTCATAATAGGTCGACCTCTCTATGGGCCCTGGTAAACGCCTGAATGAGAACGGTGTCCTATAGCGAACTTCTCTGTCCATTTTCCCCACATTTTTGACAAGTGTAATTTCGAAATTTACAATCTCGCGATTAATGCCATTCTCCACAATGCCAACACACATTCGGTGACCTTGCTGTGAAATCTGTTGACTGGATGCGTATTGCTTCATTGATAACACAAACGTTGAAATCTTAGTCGTTATTGCGCTTGTCTTCAATCAATCTGGCATCGTTTTTAAGATTTATTGATCGTTAACATTCATCTGTCACGGTCTGCAATGTCAGGTCTGCGTTCTTTTTTAGTCACGATAAGATACGTATGCGGATAACCGCATCAGATGCTGATTTACGCCCACGCACAAAGATTACAGCTTTGAACTGATCGTTGGTGAGATTTGACAGCTTGAACTTCTCACATTCACGATTGACCACACCGACGAATGTTAGAAAATCTTCCGAGTATTGCTTACTGAGTTGCAAGCATTCAAATCGAGTATTGAACATGACATATGTTCACTGAAATGCGCGTCAAACACTGTACAGTGTCTGTGACTGAGCATTCACGTGGGTTCTTTGGCAGAATATAGTTACAAAATTGAGAGTGTTTCGTTGGACCCAGTTTGCTTAGAAGTAGTCGAACTTAAGCACTGTAATCTAGGTTCACTGCGTCCTCTTTGAATATGTCCTCATAACGTCTGAACCAAGCTTCAAACGTGATTCTGCTGTCCGGTTGATAGTTGAATTCTGTTATGCTGGTGGCCAATTATTCTGCTGTGGACACTGTGGTTGCAACTGCTGAACTATGTTGAACTGTCATTCTCTGTGCCATGACCTCAATCAACGTCAACTGAGCGGCTTCGTCCTGTTCCTGCTGCTGCTTAAGAAGCATATGAAATTCCTCAAGTGATAACGACATGATGAGAATGATCTGCCACTGTCCGTAACCAAATTTTATAACCCGTCCAGCCGTGCGAAATCAGAACACGAGGCTTGAGAGCGTACACTGGAATTCTGTCACTCAGTGGGTGACCAAAATCAATGTGACATGTTACCCAAAAGCATGACCAGTCTGACAAACAACCAATCAGAAACCTGTTGTCCCAACTTAATCAGACCACCAACGGCTGGTAGGACCAATAAGCAGGCGTTAGGACAAAAGCACATCGACTATCTGCAACAACAGGAACGCGTCCGTAACACTACTTAAGGCCTCAGGGTGCCGCGATAATAACCAAAACTTTGTTAAGTTGAGAAAAGCAATTCTCAATCACATTGATGCGTTTGTTCGGAGTACTGACGACCTGGGACGAACAAACGTATTGAAACACAGAATAGACACGAGGAACACTCCTCCCATAAAGACACCGCCCAGGAGAATCCCAGTGACCGTACAGGTAGATTTATCTAAAATGATTGATGAGATGCTGCAGAAACATGCAATCCAGCCTTCGAACTCTCCATGGGCCTCTCTTGCTGTGTTGGTGGAAAAGAAGGACGGTAATTGGCGATTATATGTTGACTACAGTAGGCGTAGCTAAGTAACAATTAAGGACGCGTTCCCCTACAACGCATTGATGACCTTTTCGACGCTCTGGAAAGTACCTTCTACGTCGGCACGTTGAATTTAGCCTCAGGATATTGACAGGTAGAAGTAGAATAATCAGATCGGGCGAAAACAGCGTTTGTGGTGCCCACAAGGATGTATGAATTTCAGACAATGCCCTTCGGGTTATCAACTGCCCCCGCCACATTTCAACGTCTAATGCAGCGGGTGTTGGATGACCTCATCACTCATCAATGCCTCGTTTACTTGGATGATGCTATCGTCCATGGGAATATAAACGAGGAACACCTGAGTAATACGGCCAGCATCTTTGAAGGGTTATCGCAAGTGTGTCTGACGCTCAACCCCGCTAAATATAACTTAATGCAAAAAGAAGTAACTTGCCTGGGGCATATGATTTCCAGGGGCGCCATTCGAACGGATCCGAGGAAAGTTGAACAGATTATTACTTGGCCTACGCCGCAGAACACTGAAGAGGTGCGTAGTTTTATGGGGTTCGCACGAATCGCCAGCCCGCTGCATGATCTGCTAGCGAAAAATCGAAGGTTCGAATTTTTCGGAGAATGTGAAGCAGCGTTCAGGGCCCTCCAACCTTCCCTATGCTCCGTGTCTATCTTATCACTGCCAGACTCCATGTCTGCAGCCGGTGTGTACATCTTGGACACTGATGCGAGTGATTTTGCCATTGAAGCCGTATTATCACAAAAGGGCGCTGATAGACAACAGAGAACGATCGCTTACGAAAGTCTAACTATCAGCAAAAGGGAGCAGGATTATTTTACAACCAGGAACGAGGTGATGGCCCTGGTTTTCTTTGTAAAACATCACAGACACTACTTGTTAGGCAGGCGGTTGACCGTTCGCACCAACCATCAATCACTCCGGTTGCTTCAGAATTTCAAGGACTCGGTGGGCCAGATTGCGTGGTGGCACAGGATTCTTTAGGAGTAGGATCTCGCGTGTGAGCACCGAGCTGGAAGTCATGCCAATACAGACGCGTTATCCAGGAGGACTGAGCGTGCTCTTGGAGGCTGCCCATCTTGTAGTGCGCAACAAGTAACGCTAGTCACACTGCAAGGCGCGGACTATGGAAGGTGGCAGACGGCTCAAGCGTCCGACCCTGAAACTGCCCTTATTTACAACAGACGACGGGACGAGGGAAGTAGGCCAACAAGTAAAAAAATGGAAGGTAAAAGTTATGAGAGCCGCTGTATATGGGCAATGTGGGACCACTTAGTGGTTAACGAGATTGTTCTGTTTTTGAATACGGGCCAAACTATTGAAAAAGAAACGTTGCCCCACGATCAATAGTAGTTAAGGTGTTAGAGGACCTCAACCGAGAACTAGGATGTGCCGGGATGAACAAACTAGACGCTGCAGCCAGACAACGCTTTTGGTGGCGACACTTGCGTCATGGTGTGGAAATTTCTGCCATCGGTGTGAACAATGTGGTAGCCTCAAAAATCCCAAGAACAAACGGGAGGCCCCATTACAACCGATATATGCTGGCTATCCAAACGAATTAGTTGGCGTAGATATCGTAGGCCTTCTAACGGAGACGTCAAGAGGCAAACGGTATGTGATTGTGTTGGTTGACTATTTCACAAAATAGTGTGAAGCAATACCTTTGCCTCACATTGATGCGATAACGGTCGCCGATGCGATCGTCGAGCATTGGGTATGCCAGTGGGGAGCGCCGGGACAAGTGCACTCAGACCAGGGGTCCAATTTTGAGAGCGCGTTTTTGAAGATCTACCGGATCCTGGGAATTGACAAGACCCAAACGACCGCCTACCACCCCCAAGGCAACGAGCAGGTCGAGGTAACTAATTGCTCATTTTTTCAGTTACTAAAAGCATTTGTGGATCGCAACCTGCTCGCCTGTGATCTGGCTATCCACAAGTGTGTACTAGACTATCGCAGCTGTGTTCCTTCGTCCATTAAACAAACACTCCGCTTCCTGTGAACATGCCGAGAATTCCGACTATCATCTGATATCCGCCTGCCCTCGGCCAATCGAATACAGCCCATGGTGACGTAATATGCTGGCAAGTTGATTGATTCTCTACGATTGGCGAACGAAAAGGCAAGGACGCATTTGTAGAGCGCAGATCGGCACCAGAAGGAGTGTTACGACAAAAAGGTGTTCGTGACCCCTAGATACCCGGGAATAAAGTATGACTACACAAGGAGACGGTGCATCCCGCCGTCCCCACAAAATTGCAGAGAAAATGGAAAGGGCCCTTTGTTGTAGAATGTATAATGTCTGATTCGACTTCCGTATTAAAAGACCCGCAATCCCCAACCAGTCCGTCGAGAGTTGTCCATTATAACCGCCTGAAGCCATTCACAGATGGCAGCGACAACGACCCTGGAGGAGGTGCAGACAGTGCTCCAGAGATAGAGTTAGAAGTTGTAGTTCCACCAGAAGAAGTACAGGGCGTGCCATCGAGCACGCTGCATTAAGTAGTAGGGGGTAGGGTAAAGTGGAACCGGAAGTGGAGAAGCGCGCGTCGTATGCTTCCAAACCACATCTAATCCATGACTCCCTCCCTTATGTTGCAGAGTCAGCGGTTTGTGCAGTCTCCGAGGAAGGAGAAAAGACTTGAATCAAGGAAAGACTAACTGAACGAACAGTGACGAACTCTCGATCTTCCTCCTATCGGGTTTGATACAACGGTCGTCCAGGCGCGAAGCCTCGATTTATATTTTTCGAAATTTTTAAGTTGGAATTTCAAGCAAAGTACCTACAGTACATCAATTGTAAATAAACGGCGTTGATGGAAAATTAGAACGCATCGAATACGTCCCAAAAGTACTGGTTTGGTGATGAAAAAAGTTTCTACCATTTTCACGAAAATGATCCGTCCTTCGCGTTAGTTCACTTTTCCATGTCTTATAAATGCAATCGTTGCCATTTTCGAGATGAAATACGTCATCCTGCACCATGAGAATGCTTCATTTTGCGGCGTTTTAATGATATGCTCGAAATGGAAATATACGACAATACAGTGTTGGCATTGCATTTCAACAAGAACACTAACACATTTGATAATGGAACATGTATGAAAACATTTCCAGCTTCCTTGTCTATACGATATTTATGCTATTTCTCCTTGTTTGCAAGATTTCAGGTAGATACTAATCGATGAAACATTGCTCTTAGAAATGGTTGGAATTGACGGTATCATGTGGTTGATTTCATCTTCGACGTATATAGAACGGTGTAAGAAGAGAAAATCATGTCCCACTCTATCATCGAAAATCTTCAGAAATCAGTTATATCCACTCTACGGCATTGTTTTAAACTGGATTGAGGTCGCTTGGCGTTCATACGAAACATTATATGGAAACAGACTAACTCACTAGGAGGTATACTTCTCAGCCAGTCACAACTGGGGGATTAGAACTCCAGGTATCTATCGCGGTGCAAAAATATATTCTAATCCATATGACAATCAACGGAATCAAAGAGGATAATTGCCATGTATCCAAAACGCTTCAAATACAGGTTTTCCATCACTTCCCTCATGTGTTCGTTCTCCAAATTGATCATGGCAAAAGTCATTCTGAAGGATCAGCTGCAAGTATGAACATATACTGCATACTTAGAGGCTTACCATAACTTGAGTCAGTCGGGTGGAGCAGGTACTAGTGTGATCGTATACTGCATGCTGAGACGTTGTTGATAGCCTAAGGCAATCGGGTGGAGCAGGTACCAGTGTGAACATATGCTGCATACCCAGACGTTATGCATAGCTTAAGTGAATCACGTTGAGGTACCTACTAGTGTGAATGCACACTCAGACGTTCTTCGTATATTAAGTGAATCAGGTTGGAATAGCCCCTAGTGGAAGTCATACTGCATGCTAAGACATTGTCGATAGTCTAAGTCAATCGGATGGAGCAGCTATTAGTGTGCACCCATACTGCATTCTGAGACGTTATGTATAGCTTAGGTGAATGAGGTCGATGTAGCAACTAGTGTGAACCTATACTGCATACCCAGGCGTTATGCATAGCTTAAGTGAATCAGGTTGGAATAGCCCCAGTGGAAGGCATGCTAAGACGTTGTTGATAGCCTGAGTCAATCGGGTGGAGCAGCTACTAGTATGAACGCATACTGCATACACAGGTGATTTTTATGGGCCAAGTCTGCGGGACGAAGCTAGCAATTTCATTCTCTGCATAGATTAGAATCAGCAATGTTTGATAATGAATCCAAGTATATTGTACTATTTACAACTCTGATGTGTGGTACTAGGTGGAAAGCAATTTGACGAGTTGGCTCGCAGGATTTCCCTTTCCGAGTATGACTAAAAAGTGATACTTAACGAACAGCCAGGTTCCTACATTTGCAATATACTGAAAGTGTACTATATATATACTGCAACCGGCTTACTCGGACATGTCTTCAGTAATTTCAGCTTATGCAATCCATTAAACTTGGGAAACGTTGTGGTGGGGATCTAAAATTTGAAGATATGCAGGCAATAAATTAAAATACCTACTGATAACAACTGATTATGAAGCACAACGGTAGTGGCAGTCCGTATACGAGAAAGCAAACAACAGTCGTCCCACAGAGCTCACGACCAAAAGTGCAATAATTGGCCTGCGCGGGTGATAGCTTCTGTGAATAAAATGAGATCGGTCGTAAATAGTCGCCGACGCATTGCTGAAGCCCTGCACCAACAGCATGATTCGGCGCATCTGTCGAGAGGATCAGATGAGCGGTCGGCTCTGGACTGAAGTTAGTGAGGGTCGTTGCGTCGCTGAGTGCTTTTTTGATGTCGTTGAACGCTTGTAGTGC
>JTDE01004977.1:27167-53108 GCA_014338405.1 Paragonimus skrjabini miyazakii
ATACGGCAAATTATTGGAGCAAACAGTCTCGGATTGGGATAAGATACGTCGCATAGGATAGTGGAATGAGAGTGATTAGGGGGAACCTTGGATAACCGGAGAGATGAGAATGTCTCTGGATGAGATAGTTCCTCGTAGTTCAGCTGTGCTTCTGCCAGTTTCTCCAAGCTTACCTCTGATGAAGTTGAAACCGCATCAATATGTAATCTGGAAAGGGCGTCAGCGACGACGTTGGCAGATCCTGGAATGTGACGAATATCCGCTGTGAATTGTGCGATGAAATCAAGATGACGGATTTCACGGGGGGAATGTTTGTCCGGTAAGGAGTTGAGTGTGTAGTCAAGTGGTTTGTAGTCTGCCAGAACACTGAAAACTCGACCTTCTAACTAGTGCCGGAAATGCCGAATCGACAGGTATATCGCGAGTAGTTCTCTGCCAAAAGTACTATAATTAGCTTGTGCAGGGGACAGCTTTTGAGAGAAAAATGAGAGCGGATGTAAATCCTCGTTGACAAGCTGTTGGAGAACTCCTCCCACTGCGTTTGCTGAGGCATCGGTTGAGAGAAGCAATCGAATGTTAGGGTCGGTATTAAAATGAAACAAGGCAATGGTTTCGCTAAGTGCTTTTTTGCCAGTGTTAAATGCATGTAGCGCTTGGGCATTGAAAACAACGCCTGTCTTTGATCCACGTAGGAGATCGGTCAACGGTTGTAGAACATGTGAACAGTGTGGTATGAAACGACGATAGTAGTTGATCATACCGATGAAACGTTGCAGTTTTTTAATTGAATCGGGAAGAGGGAAATCTTGTAACGCTTTGACTTTTGTGTCAAGCGGTCGGATGCCCTTGGAATCGCTTATATGTCCTAGAAATTCCAGTGAATCAACACCGAGGACACACTTCGATGGATTAATAGTGATTCCAAATTGGACGAAACGTTCGAATAATGAGCGGAGGTGTTGTTTATGTTCACAATGATCTCGACTAGCAATCAACACATCATCAAGATAAACATAAACAAAATCAAAACCACGGGTAACTTGGTCCATAAAACGTTGAAAAGTTTGGGCAGCGTTACGTAAACCAAATGGCATTCTGAGAAACTCAAAAAGACCAAACGGGGTTGTGATTGCAGTTTTTGGAATATCCTCAGGGGCTACGGGAATATGATGATAAGCGCGCACTAAGTCAATTTTTGAAAAGACGGTTTTGGTATCGAGAGTAGGAGAAAAGTCATGGATATGGGGAATTGGATAACGATCGGGGGTTGTAACGCTGTTCAGTGCACGGAAATCGCCGCACGGACGCCAGTCGCCGGACGTTTTAGGAAACATATGCAATGGGGTTGACCAACAACTGTTTGACGGCCGGATAATACCTAGCTGCAACATGTGGTCAAATTCAGCTTCAGCAGCCTCCCGCTTTGCGGGCGGAAGTCGACGCGGTCGGGCGGTAATAGGACGGCCTGTAGTGTTGATGTAATGAACTACTTCGTGTTTAACTTATAGGGGGTCGTACGAAGGAGTTGTAAGCTTTGGAAAACTTTGGAGCAGCGCAGAAAATTGTGGTGCAGTCTCGGGTATGAGAGAACGCAGACCTATGGAATTAATCTTCGCCTGTGTGCCGTGCACCGTTAGCAACGTAGTGCGATCCAGAAGATTGTTTTGTTGCACATCAGCGCCAAGTCCGAAAACTGACAGGAAATCAGCACCGATAATGGCCTTCTGAACGTCTGCAATGACAAAAAACCGACGAAATTGGCGTCGCAATCCGAGATCCAGCGTAAGTGAGTGCGTGCCGTATGTTGCTATTCTACCTCCATTAGCAGCTTGCAGTGTGGGCGAATTTAGTGAGGAAATTTTTCCGCTTGCCGTGGAATCACACTCACTTCGGCTCCGGTATCGATGAGAAATCTGATACCAGTAGACTTATCTGCTATAAAAAATAAGCGACATGTTGGAATTAAGCCAACGGCAGTCGTCGCCGTTACTGACTGGCCAGTGCGTTTCCCGAAGGAGTGGATTTGAAAGAGCATGGCTGGTTACACTTCCTTGCTCGCTGACCAAAGTTCTGGTGGTACCACCAAAATTATGCATTCCTGTTAGGTGTATGTGAATGAGGGTGGTTGTATGGACGCACACTAGATGGTGACCGACTCCGACGAGAAATATGGTTCATCATCTGCTGCATCTGCATTGTGAGTGCAGTTATTTGTGCGGTGAGTGCGTCATTTGGTTGCTGAGGTGGGGTGGGAAAGATGACAGGAGCCAGCTTGGAAGATGGGTTTGCTTCCAGCATCTTATCCGCAGCGTCAGCTAATTCCATAATGGGGACGGTGGAATTAAACGATGCCAGTATTTCGCGGGTAGACGGAGGCAAGTGTTTTATCCAGCTGTCGAAAAATAGAATCGTCCATTTTTCGGGGTCCAAGCAGCTGTTTCATGTGCCGGAGTAGTTGCGACGGTTTACGATCACCCAGTTCAATATTGGAAAACAGCTGGTCTAACTTCTTCTGCTCTGACAGTCCAATTCTATTTGTCAATGCTTCTTTTAAGGTGTCGTGTGGGCATTCAGAAGGTATTTCATTAATAAGATCACAAACTTCCCCAGCAATCTCAGTTGGGATAGATTGAACTACGCATGAATACATCATTGGTTGTGACTTAACTCTATGAGTCCTGGATATAGCTTCGACTTGACCAAACCACAATCGGGGGTTAGAAATATTAAAAACTGGGAAGTCGAACAGTAATGGATGCCTCTATGAAATCATTGTCAACTTCAACACTGCACTGAGACATGTCGAAATAGTAAAATATCAAAAAAAAGGTAGATAAAAGAAATTGTCACGTCGGGCTCACCAATTTGTGGTGGAACAGAGGTGTGAACTACAATAATTCTCAATAAAAAAAATAACGAGTGAAGTCAAGGACTGGACTCACCAAAGATCGACAATGTTCGTGAGACGTCCAATGATGCTGGAACGTATTCAGATTATTCCAAGTGTTAATGAGGATGCGAAGTAAACGAGCTAAAAGTTAATCCAACAAATAGGATGTTTTAAACTGCGTAGCAGACACCGACGTCGTAGGAAGAACCAGCGAGCGCGTGTAGCAGAGTTTATTCGAAAAGGTGTTGTGTTGATTTTTTTTACTCAAGTCAAACAAAAATGTACGATGTGGTCTGATGCAGCAGTTACGCAATGTTAGTAAAATGAAGTACAAAATAATGAGAACTCTACATTTACACAAACGAAAACTAAAACGGCGCTAAAAACATGGTAGCACGCCCCGTTACACAATTACATTTCATCCCGTGCGCTCTATCTGGTTTAGACCGCACGTCACACCGTCTTACCTTTTGAACGACCTCGAGGGCGAATCCCGTGAAGCGGATAATTGCTCGGAATCAGTTTTTGATACAACACTTCGCTCCCATTGTGAACCGTCCTACACGTCAAACGGCGGCCAATCCAATTTTGACGCTACCACCTTCGCGCAGCAGTTGAAGTCACCCTTGACATCAATGCGGCCTCAGCCCACCAGGTACACACCAAACGCGACCAAAAGCACTCCAATCTGGACTTCTATTAGTTCGTTTTGGTTCTTATCGAGGCCGTTAAGACCTCTCTGCAAAAACCATACTCCACACCATTCCGTGTAATTAAGCGACTCTTCAAGTTCTTTGTGATATATTGCAATGGATCCCACTATATAATGAGCATTGGTAGACTTAATGTTGATCCCGTCGAACCCCATATAAATCTTCCCACCGACCCTGAGGTCGATTATTCTCCTACTGACCCGCAGCCTGCCTAGCTCATGCATAACGAACGGCACGTACCTTCTCAGTCCAACCCAAAAACCTCTGTTGACTTTCCCTATACTTGCTTACTTTTCCTATACTTGCGACCAGATGACCGACAAATTTTGATGAGTATTGAACCTAAAATTTCTTCATTTTTACCAATTGCTTTTGTCCCTCTAACGCACGAGGGGGAGTTCTATGGGATATTGTACATATTATCATACTTCGCTTTATTTTCATACTCAGTTTACGCCAGCTGCCTTTGTGCAAAATGAACACTACTTGTTTGAATTGATTCGGTTTCACAATATACGTTCTGGTGCACATTTGTCGTCTCCTTGGTGTCCTTGTTCAGCCTAGCTCAGGACAGCCGATGGTGAGTCATTCGCCGACTGCATCCTGAACTGACTATTTGTATTTGCTCTTTTCTGTAGGGCCAGTCCTCTGCAAACGTTTCCTAGGGTCTAACTTATTCACTAGCGTCTTATAGGTAGAACCCGACTTCCATAATGATAAGCTTTTCTCTCCGTCATAAAACCACTTCAGGAAGTTTCCGCAGTTTCCTCAAGCAAGGTGACTTGGTTGAGAAATAGGAGGCAATTATTACGTAATCATGTCCTTTTTAAGAATTGTTCGTCCTTGATCTTTCAACAAAATCCCAGCAGAAACGAGTTAAAGTTAGAAAGGCAGCAAACCATATAATTGAAGTTAGTTGGAGAAGGGAACGGTAATTGTTTCTAGTGTACAACGGAACCCACGACGGTAAATGGTGTCGGACAAAAACTGGGAAGCGAGAGTGCAGAAAATCAACCGGGGTGCAACACTTGAAGAACTGGGTCGTTTTAGTTCGTTTCAAACAACTGATTCTGCCAATGAGCCAAAGCAAACCAAGAAATCAACGATAGTTTAATAAGCTGTTGCTCAGGAAAGCCTAAATCCGCACCGCGTGAGGCATTGCAAACTGGAGTGTGACAGCGATGAGCTTGGATCGGCCTATCCGGTATCAAGCGGATGTGAAACGTGTGTCAAAAACGCGCATGCAGCTACATATTGATTAACACTAGCATACATAGGAAAATTACACTTCCTTTCATCGTTACACATGTATCCACTGTGCCCGATACTTCAAACTTTAACTCACTTTCCTTGTGTGGTTGAACTTAAACTCGGTGTATACCGACCAGTAATTTAATGACGTGCACTCGCAGCGTACCTGCGATGAACTAACGCTAGTTTGTGCACGTGCGCCCGTAAACCGTCTACACCGGCTTCGGCAGTTTGTTTGCTTTCATTCGCTTTATTGTTGCTTACCGCGAGAGCACTGGCCTTTCTGCATTTGACACTAATCGTGGGATTTGACCTGCTCAAGGCACTAATCCTGCACATAGCCAGCGGGGCAGAATTTTCCCGAGTCCCTACTCGTGAGATACTGCTACGCACATTTATACTACACACTGACACTGCAACGATAGGACATACTGGAGATGCCAGTGATGCACCGAACAGATCTCCATACTGGACGGCAAGTTTAACAGCCTGCATTTCACTCATTTGTTTGTATATATGTTCGTTTGCTTCTAAACATTTTTGAGACTTTATACCATGTTCTGTTTCTGGAAACACCATTACATCCTTAGAGAGTGAAGTTAAATTGCATTATGATCTTATAGGCGTGGGGAAATCCGCCCATGAAACTGCAGATGCGTGTGGAAAGTGTAGGGTATGATCTGGAAGGAGATCTACTGCATGCGGTTTTTTCAATAACTGAGTACATTCTAAATGCTATCCGGACTTTCCCACCGAACCCAATCAGCGGCTTAGGTACGAGCCTACACCTAATGTTGAGCACTGTTTTGTAACCTGCTGATCCAGCGGAAGTAGTGAAGGCGCCACCGGGATGAACGTTTTAGGGTTCAAAATTACTGCATCAGGTGGAGCGAGTGACGTGTACTCCTCTACTTCTGGTGCATAAAAAGATATCTCTACGCCATCAGCTCACAGAGTGCATGGGGAACTCGCCTGCCTATGAATAACTCCAAAGCCTCCAGAATCCCCTTGTTCTGTGGCTTATGAGCAGGTTGAACGCCGGTACTCGCCGTAAACTGTAAAACAGTATATGTAACGATTCACGTCTGATCGTTGAGCTACGCGTAACCCAAAAACGGATCCCCAAATGAAAACAAGATTGGATCCAACAATTTCTACGGTACTATCAGAGAAATACATCAGTAATTACAAAAGGCAAATCTCAGTCGTTCACGACGATAATCTCGTCAAGCAAAATCAGAAGTTTCTTAGCAGGACCCGCAAGGTCAAAATTGAGCCGTCAGACCAGTAAATTAGGACAAGAATGGCTACTTGCGCCGCGGACATTTAATGACACATTAGTTAAGTAAAACAAACTGGGGTGGGTGAGGTAATGAGAACAAGTGTCGGGTTAGTGGGAAAAAGCAGGGAAGGCAAACGACGGGGACAAATTTTCTCAGTTCGTGGATCGACAACTTTACGGTGTGCCCAAGCCGCCCCAGCCAAGTCTGGCTAGTCACATATAGGTAAACATGGCGAATCACAAATCAATGCCTGTGGGCTCTAGACAGTCATCCTTGCAAGGTTGCCAACCGGAGTCCCGGGACTTAACGATAATTTGAACAGAGAATACAAATATTTCTAGGAAAAGTCAAGGCTGTAAGCTGGCGTGATCAAACCATAATCTGTTTGATGTGGCTGAGAACGAAGTTGCATCGCTGTAGCAATGAAAAACAGATGACAGTAACCACTTGGATAAGGTTTGTGAGCAGCCAGAACTGCACACAAGCGGATCAACTGTATTCTGTAGGATTTTGAAACTTTGATATGTTAAATATCTATGGCCCGTCTGGGTCGAATTTAACCACCATCTAGAAGTGAAGAATGTGTTGTAAATGCATGCCAGCCATCAAAATCGCGTAGCACTGAAATAACGGACAAACATGCTTTCCAGCGGAGCATTAGGGAAGCACGTAGAGAGGCTGCCCGAGAACAGGGGCATTATAGCCACGAACGGCCTTGCAGCCTGGTTGAACACGGAGTGCCGAAACTATGGGGCACTGAAACGTTACTCACTTTAAAGCACGATAACAATCAGCAGAATTATATTCATGCAAAACCGAACCCAAGTATGCAGGAATGTGCGGTTTGGTCAATTAGGCATCTCTAGAAGACTGTTCATCCATGCATATTCCAAAACCGAGGGAGAGCTATGTTTCTCAACGAAGGCGTATTAGCCTCCGTGTCTCGAATGTGGCTTTTCAGAGAAAGCGACTTCACCTCCAAGCTAAGACATCGTTGTGACCGGCCTAGATCAAGGCGCATGACCGCTCGTTCAGAAGTAACTCTTAGGTCAGTTCACGTGGTACAGGTTGCAAAGTTCAACAACTTGAGGGCTACCACATTCACAAAAGAGACAGGTGACTCACGGTAGCAGGTTGTCATCAGTTCACTTCAGCTTGGAACCCCCACACCTATCCTATCCCTGTAAAACCCCAACATCCGACCCGAGCAGGGTCGGTTCAGATCGAAACGCTTCTGCAAAGCACGCTGACCCATTGAATGTCTTAGGGTAGGGACGGTAACGTGTACGTACCCTGCTGATGTTGCATAGTACGGAACGCCCTGTTCTCGTGAAACTAGATTCAAGAACTGGATCAATTATCAGAGTTCAAGGGGTTCAAGGTGGTTGGTGTTTTAGGCTCCTGGATAAATGAAGATATCTGGCCAGAAGCCGGATACCTCTGGGTCCATTCTGCTACAAAACGGTCACATATCCAGCAAAGACGGCGGCGTTGCCACTGATGTCAACACAGACCTAATTATTTCACCGACTTTGGACGCCACTTTACTGGAGCCTGATGAGTTGTGACTGAACGCACATGCCCCAGATTTCTCTTGCTTAACAGTTGGAAGTGTCTACAGGGCACCTAACTGAAACGCAGGTTGGAACAAGAAAACGCACAGTGCATTTCGAGGAGCAATAACCGTTGGGGATCGGGTTCCCATATTTGTAGATTAACCATCCTAACCTTGAACTCGCTGCTGCTCAGAGGTTGTTGGAATTTGGTTTTCAAGCGTGTAAACCAACGCACAAAAGAGCCCGGAGGGACAGAAATCGTCTCGGTTTAAAATTGTACAGACCAACGAACTATTCATGGTTGACCTAGTCAAACGTGGCGATTCCTTTGGTGCGAGTGATCACGTGACGAGTTGCTCTCACCTTATCTGTGAAGTTGCCATCATTCGCCACAAAAAGGTGACACCGCAACGTCAGAAAAGCTGACTTTGACACGGTAAGGGGATGCCGTTCTGATGTCAGTTGGTGATCAGAAAACACGTAGATTTTCGGACGTACACTGGGAGAACATGTAGCCCAATCTCTTCATTGCGAACGCTCCGCTTTACCTCTCATGTCATCCGCCGCAACCCTTCAGTAAAGTCAACTGCTAAGAGGCTCATACGGGAGAAACTTCAGAGGGGCACCATCTTGAATATTGGAAACGAAATATCTCGCCGAGCGTCTCAAGGCGTCCTTAACGAGCATATAACCACCGTAATGTCGAGGCCACCAACTCACATCGGCGCAGACGTTCGCTAACTACTCACAGGAACCTCTGTCATAAGGCATCAGCATCCAAACCTAGATCTGCTGTACTAAGTTTAAACGACGCCGATGGACTCTCGACGTGAAAGTGTAAAACTGTAGATATTCTTTGTGCTCAGTCTGCCGCCATACTCAGTAGCAAGCTGAAGAAGAAATCCAAACATATGAGGAATAGTGATAGTCCAGCTAATCAGGTCATGCGTAATCTCAGAATTATTAAAATGCAAAGGAAACTACTGCGTTTGAGAGCGAATAATTTGCCGCATCTGGATGCAATACCATCAACGGTGTCAAAGGGGTGTGTAGATGTCGTAAAGGAATCGTTATTTAATCTTTTTAAGTATTCAAATCCCGCCTACCAAGTTCAGGAAACACGGAAACACAGTGATGTATCCTCAATATACAAAGACGGAAATCATACTGATGTTGGCGACTTTCGCTCAACAATTTCATTACGATGAATTTATCGAGCTTACCGAGGAGTTGAAATGGATGCTCACATTTTCATAATGGAGATCGACAGCTAAGTTCACTCGCACGTTTCAAATTCATTTGAATTTGAATTTGCGATTTTTACGATAATTGCTTTTTGCTCGTTTTCACCCTCAAGTGTGACATTCATTCGGTTCTCACGATGGGTCATTTATGTTTATCGCCTGAAAACAATTCATAATGATGAATGCATCTGTGGTCCGTCCACGTGGCCGTTCGTGCTGTCCCACTAAATCGGCTTGTGAAGCGGAGTATGGTATCTAGCATGAGTGGTTTCACATCAGCCGCACCGGACTCACAACGGGTCGGCACTCAGCATTAGATCGAAGCGACTACGAATTCGCCTGTGTGTCGTAGGTTTAGAAGTACTTGCCATTTTTTCTTTTGGGACTGTACATAACTCAAACAGGTTGCGGAAGCTAATGATTGACTTTGTGTCACTAATCATTAAATCAGTAAGGACACACTAGGTGCAAATCAGCTACTGGTTGCATAAAACCTCGGTTTTTGTGGGCATCCACAAACAGGAGATGCTGGTCAGGGTCACTGGGCTTTGTGCCATAAGCTTACCATCGGTAGCAGCTGAGGAAGCCGAAAAGCTGCCTGGACTGTCAGTTAGAGGTTCGATAACAGCTCGTATAGTTAGGAGTGAAAGCGGCACTCGACTGATAAGACTTGGAACCTACCTACTATAAAATGCTCCTTCGATACTGGCTAAGCAACTGCTTGCCATTCTGACACCCAAGTTCTTCTATTGCATCACTGGTGCTAACCGACTGAGAGCCAAAAGGGTAAGGGTTAACAAAGGCAAAATGATAACTATTTTCCGAACAAAGTCAAACTAAGGACAAGTGAGCCAATCCGCTACATTTCCAACGTCATAAGCCTGCCGTTAAATGGGTCCGTTGAAGAGCGAAAGCCAAGAGCTTCATTCCACGGAACGAAACACGTAACAGTTCCGGTGATCCTCCAAACGTGTTTCGAAGTTTGGACGTAGGTTACACTAAAAACACTAGTAATGGCGATCTCTCACAGGCCCAGTCGTCGCGAGCATTTGATAGCACATTTTGTCCCAATGGTGTGCGATCCTATGGGTTCGGCTTTGCAACTGGCAGTGGACTTTCCGGCACCCAATATACCCAGACCACAGTCTGAATGTAGGCCCTCGAAAGACGCAGCAAAAGTAACCATGCGCGCAGCCCTTGTGTTCAGAATATAAAAGAAGGGCTCTTAGGTCAACCACATAAGTGAACTCCGTTCAGCATCAGGCAGGTCCTAGCACGAGGGAGACCAAAAAGCGGCGCCAACGAAAACACGTTTCACTAGCAGGGATCGTAAGAAACAGCCGTTACCAAATGACACACAAACGAGCGGTCTTTCCCAAATACCCTCCTCTCAGCCCACAAACGTAAAAGGCACTCATGCAAAAGACAAAAAATAGGGGCGCCACTGCACACTGAAGTGATGCCGGATGAACCTTGTATGTCCTGGCTGAGCCAGCATGAAAAATTGAATTATATTCAACGAAGACTAGAGTTTACAGTGAACGGATCGATGAACCAATAGCAAGGTGATGAGAAAGAGACGAAGCATGTCTGGGCACTTTAGCCAGAGTGCACACGTGAACATTGGAACCAGCCGGTGTGAGACGGAAAGGTTCGGGTAAATGAAAGATTGTGTGTGTGTGCATGCACTAACCTTTCCTGTTACCATGGCGTGGTGATCAGGCTTGTGTGCTGCTTTGATCTTGAGGGCTGTGTTGACTGCGATCTCGGTCGTTGCAGGTTCAACCAAGCCAGATTAGCCAAAGGGTTGCAACCAGACAAAAAGCAGATGCCTCCGTTGTGAGATGTGTATGATATCAGTGTATTGTGTTTTGGTTGGGTTTGTCATTTCCTTTTTTGCCTGATCTGATTCTTTGTATTTGTGACTTGTTTGTCTGTACTATATACGTAGTTGGTTTGTCTGCGCAGTATTAACTCCATGTGAATGTGTCGAATGTCCTGGGTTGTGACTGTCGATTGTGTTTTGGTTGGGTTTGTCATTTCCTTTTTTGCCTGATCTGATTCTTTGTATTTGTGATTTGTTTGTCTGTACTATATACGTAGTTGGTTTGTCTGCGCAGTATTAACTCCATGTGAATGTGTCGAATGTCCTGGGTTGTGACTGTCGAGCCGGTTCTGGATGGTTGACGCTGATGCGTATGTGTGCGCGCGTGTCACTTGCTGCCTTGCAGTACAGGCATTTGTGCCAAAGGCTTTGCTTGAGGGCTCTAATCGCTCTCTACTCTGGTTCTGGGCATCCTGACAGTATCCCAAGCCCACAGAAATCATGACTTTACAACAGAAACTAAATACCATACTGCATCGGCCGTCACGCGAAATAAACCGGGTCGCCCTATCTGCTACACATGGCTGGGTGGATGGGCAAAAATATGCTACTGCCAACCGCTCCCCTGATACTGTCCTCAAAGTATCAATCCTCGAGCAGATAATGCTCACTCAAGTTTAATTTACCCGAAGACCTACCTGGAACAGGCCCGGGGACGCAAGACGTTCCGTGTTGGGGCATAGAATGTGCACACGCTGCTGGATCAATGCAACTCCAGCGGACGCCCAGAACGGCGCACTGCACTGATCGCGATGGAACTGCGTCGTTATGTAATCGACGTAGTAGCCTTGACCGATATAAGGCTTGCAGACTAAGGTAAGCTCTGAGAAGCATGTGCCGGGTATACCTCCTACTGGCTAGGTTACCCGACAGGCGGTACTCGGGAGCATGGTATCTGTTTCGTAGTCGTTGATCGCATCAACGCTTTGATGATAGACGAACCGCACGGCATCAGTCTTCGAATGCTGCCTATGCGCCTGTGACTCGGTCGAGGTGAGTGTGATACATTTATTAGTGTTTATGGTCCAACTAAAGTCACATTTCAACGAAGGACCAGTTCTATGATCAACTGTCCGCCACAATCCGGTCGGTGCCGGTGACTGATCGACTGTTTGTATTGGTGGCTTGAACGCTCGAGTCGGACGCCACTCGGTAGATTAGCCGGGGGTCTTCGAACCCTACGGCATTGATTCAATGAACGAGAACGGTGATCGTCTGCTCAGCCTGTGTGTTACTCACGAACTGCCTATCACGAACACCCGAATCCAGCTGGATGCGAGCGACATCACGACGTGGACCCATCCACGAAGCGGTCATGACCACTTGCTTGACTACATGATTGTGCGACAGCTTGACATTCGTGGAGTGCGTATCACGCGAGTGACGCGCGGCACTGAATTGAACACCGATCATAGACGGGTCAGGACTAAATTATTTATCCATGTACGCAAGTCTGTTTATTGTAGATCTTCCGGACAAAGGCAGAAGCTGGATATCGAACAACTTAAAAACTGCGAGAAGACTGCTTTTCAATGTGCAGTTGACGCCCATCTCCACGACATTCCTGCATCCGCTACCCCTGAGGGTATGTGACAGTCTACCAAGGAACGCATCACATCGGCAGCCACTGAGGCGATCGGAGACAACAACGGGGTAATCGCCGAATTGGTACAAGAGAAGAATGCCGCGTTTGCTGTCTCTGCAGTGGACCCATACGAGCAAAAAAAGGCCACATTCTGGAGTGTTTACCGTCAACTGGCTAAAAGTGTTCGCAAAATCAAGGACAACTGGTGGATGAATCAGGGCGAGCTAATACAGGGCTTCGCAGATCATCGCCAACATAAGGAGCTTTACGATTCGCTCAAAGCGAACTTCGGTCCATCTATCCAGTCTACTGCAGCACCGGTAGACGTGGACACCGGCGGTTCGCGCACCCAGCCAGATGACATCATGAAGGTCTGGCGCAAACACCTCAGTAACTTACTAAACCTTTCTGCTGCCATTGTTTGGTTGACCGTGAACAGCCTGCCGCAACAGGACATCTAATCTTCACTTGCTCTCGCTCTGAGTTAACTAGAATTGCGGAGAGCGATCAGACAACTGCGCAACGGGAAGGCTGCAGGTGAAGATGGAGTGCCAGGTGAGATCCTGAAGAATGGCAGGCCTTCGATGGAACGTGCACTGCTCCGGCTGGTTCACTCCACCTCGGAGCACGAGGTGATGCCACAGGATTTCAAGAATGGTGTTATAGTACCTTTGTTTAAAGGTAAGGGTAACAAGCAATGCCTCGACAGCTATCGGGGCATCAGTCTGCTGAGCTGCGCAGGCAAGGTACTCGCCGGAATCCTTCTGAACCGGCTGAATACGGATGTGTTGGAGGCCAGTGTTCCTGAGGAGCAATGCGGATTCCGGGCGAACCGGAGTACGATCGACCTGGTGTTCGCTGCTCGACAGCTTCAAGAGAAGTGCCGGGAACGGAACCAGCCCTTGTATGCTCCCTTCGTAGAATTCACCAGGGCTTTAAACTTCGTGAGCTGCAAGGCACTGTAGACGGTGCTTGGTAAGTTTGGATGTCCAGGTAAGTGTGTCAATGTGATTAGATTGTTGCATGTGGGCATGAGAACGAATTTGCAATCGTGTGAATCTACCTCTGATGATTTTGACGTTGTCACAGCATGAAGTAAGGTTGTGTCCTGGCTCCACCTCTATTTGGCTTATATGTAACTGCCATGTTAACAGTTGCTTTCCAGGACTCTGGGGAGGACGGTATTAAGGTAGAGTTCCGGACGGACGGGCGCCTACTGAATATTCGACGTTTGGGCGCCCCAACCTGGTTACATACCTCAAGGATGCGCAGGCTTCTGTTCGCAGATGACAGTGCGCTGTTTGCACAAAGCGAAGACGAACTACAGCGACTGGCCACGGCCTTCGCGGCCGCGGCATCGAAGTTTGAAATGTATATCAACATAGGTAAGACATTTTCTTTCTTCCAGTTTTCTCCGGGCGCAGGTGTTGTCTGTACACCTTCACCCCAAATCCATGTTGATGGAGATGTTGTCAGCAGCTGCACAGATTTCTGCTACTTGGGCAGCAATCTGTCCACCGATATGTCCGTGGACCGCGAGTTGAGAGCTCGTGTGGCAAAGAATGATGTTGCTTCCGGACCTCATGAGAGACGTGTTTGGAAGAACCACAGCCCGAAGCCGAGCACTAAGCTCCTGGTCAACCGCTCAGTGATGCTGTTTACACTGCTGTTCGGTAATGAAACGTGGAAATTGTATCATCGGAGTGTGCGCTGTTTGAACCGCCTCCATTTACAATGTCTAAGACGCATCTTGGGTAGTTGGTGGTCGGACACGGTCCCGAACACTTAACTGCTGCGGTGAGCAGACATGAACGGGATGGAAGCTCTAATGATGTTGAATCAGCTTTGCTGGCTGAGCCACGTCCGTCGGATGGACGACGACCGTATTCCAAAGCAGGTGTCATATGTGCAACTGAGATAACTTAATCGAAAACCTGGTGGTCAAAAACGGAGATACAAGAATGCTGTGTAGGTAAGTTGTGCACTTTGTAAATTTGATTTTTAGATGTTGTGAATACTTGGCGTTGGACCGGACTGCCTGGAAAAATACGTTCCGAACGGGCGTCCGCGAGTTCAACGAGCGGTTATTGTTCGGCCGAGAACAATAGCGCACAGTACACAATGGAACCGCTGGTGCCATAGGTCGTGTTGACATGGCTATATGGCTTTGCGATGTGTGCAGCTGCGAATGCGCTGGCCGCCTTGGATTAGTAGGTCACCAACGTACTCATGGTGCACCGTCGGCGAAGAGACGATGAGTACGTTAGGCTCAGGTAGGTCATATCAGCATATCCATTCTATTTTTGTTGATGATTGCATCGACGAAGACTATGGTCGTTTGGCAACTAATCTGCTCCTTTTTTCAGAAACTTGGGTGTCTGTGATCTTCTACCTACTCCTTTCTAGGGCTTCGTTGGTGTATTGAATGATGAATCGTTCGACTGATCTTTTCGTAGTTCAACTTAGCGTTTTGTTTTTCCACTTTATCCTCTCTAGAATGCATTAACATGCATTCGTATACTGAAATGCTTATTGTATTACATTTCACACATTATTCTTCCGATTATAGATCTTGTCATTGCAGTCTCTCTCTCTGCTGATTTTCCGAGAGATAAGGGTTTCCTTTTCGTGCCAGTCATTCAATTGGCTAACCAGCATTGGCCGGTTGGGCACAAAGGCCTTACTCACACACCTACTGGTCTGATTCTTTCGGGTTTACATAGGATACGTGGTGTATGCGTGGGACCGCAAGTGGTGCAGCGCAAGCCACTTAGGGTGATGGTTTAAAGCGCAGGCGTCCTTCGGCTTTGGTCACTGTGACAGGCAAATCCGTTTCAAATGCCGCAAACCACAAGCAGCAACGTAATACAGATGTACCGTGCTGAAGACAACAAGCAGGGCGCCCAGAGTTCAACGCGAGGTTCAGGTCACAATCATGCCATCCATTCTGCAGTACTTACGAGTAGGCTGCCACTGAGACACGAAAGAAGGCATCGAGTTGCGACCAATTAAAAATGCCTCCAAAAAGTGTTGTCACAAGCAGCGTGATAAATCCTATGCCTCCTCACTTACTCCCCTTCCCATTCCTATGGATATTATGCCTCCATTCTTGAACCATTTTTCGTTTCCTTTCTAGAGTTACCCGTGATGAAACAGCCATAAATTGCGGTCATCACAACTGTCTTACTACGATCAACATGCTTCAGAACCCGTAGGGCAAGCATACAGCAGCATCATCACACTACTATTGTCATGAAAACTTAGCTGATATCAGAGGTTGGTGACAATGAAATTTGCACAACTGGTTACTCAGTTTATCACGCAGGTCGCAATAAAGGGATGCATGCAAGTTCACGCTGTCTATATTGGTCCTACTTTACCTTCTTTTCTGTAAGCAACGGCAATATTCTCTCCGCCAGTGCCTTGCTGTGCTGGTACATATAAAGCACCGTGGCCATTATTTGCTTTCGTTGCGAAGTAATTGGGAGATAATTACTGCTAACATTGGAACTCACCCTCGGACAACGAGGACTTTCTGTATTACTTGATCGGACTCAGTCCTAATCAACACTCCCTTCATTTGCTTGTCACTAGTGATTCAAATGTTCCAAAAGCGTCTTCGATATAACACCCTTAACAAGCTGTATAGGATAGCTGTGGTTTAGTTCTGCCATTAGTTGTACAGCTGGAGGCCTGAACACAGCATGTGATGTCAGCAATGACTCACCCTCCGGAGTTGCTCTTCTTTGCTGAATCTCGTATTCACAAACGAACGTTGTAACGTTAATCAGGTTTATAGAGATATCGCCTTTGGCAACAAAAATAATTCGATCCTCGTACATGACTTCTTCTGCTACTGGACAAAGCAACCCGCGAAAAAGCAACTGGTCCACAATTCCAACCTGACCAACATTTATAATGACGGAAGTCACCTCATGCAGATCTACGTGGACACCTTTTGGTTGCTCCCGACTACCAATATAAGAAACGTATTGCATTATGAATTGCCGTGCGTCCCGCGCATATTGATAATGAGTCTCTTCAACTCTTCTCCCCCAGCAAGAATTCGCTGGTTTCTTGACAACCGTGCGAGACCATTCACTAAACAGAGACAAACCGATAGGCCAGATGATATTAAAATATTTTTCAAAATGTGCAATCAGTGAAAATCGTAATTGCGCGGCTATCGTCAGCAATTTCAACTAGATATACTCGAAGTAGCGTGTTCAGATAAAAAAATTTGTCTTTCACGTACATGTGATACAGTCATAAGAACCCACATTTAGCTCTGTCTTCCAGTCGATCGTACAGTGAAATCGCCCCCAAAATCACCTTCGCCGTTGAATTATTCAAGAAGCAATACGCCGCCGTTTACAACTCTTGCATAACCTTTTTAGTGTCTATTCCATTCGGTATTTAAGTAGTCTCTTTTACATGCGGAACTCGGTACACGAGATCCGGGATTTGCCTTCTAATGAACCCGGTCAATAATCATTCAATATTACTTAAGAAAACGTTTTCTGTGCTTGCAAAATCGTTTCGTGGCCCTTTGTGTCGACTCCTTCTGCTGGCATTCTTCCCAAGGAAACGTATTCGTTTGGAAAGAGGATAACCTCCTTCCTATTTATAAGTCGGACACTCAGCATTCTGCTATCAGTGACTGACCGATCAGCTTATCGATGATTGCAGGCAAAATCCTACACCGTCTTCTTAAACGAGTTACCTCGAAGCACTGCCTTTACCCTGTAACTCAGCACGAATCCTTGACAAATCGGCATTGCCTAACGAACATGTTGCTCCGTTCGGACAGCTTAACGGATGCTAGAGATTATAGTCCTTCATTAGGCGCGACTCTCCCCCATTTTGCTAGGGAGTTTGATCGAGTACCACATGGCCCACCTCTACGGAAGTTGCAGACAGACGGCATCACAAGTGACATTCTCAGCTGGGTCGCTTTGTTTCCCAATGACAGAATCTTTCATTTGGAATCCGGCTTTGACCCTTCTTCCTCGCATCACTCTCAGCGAGCGCAGCACAGGCATCTCTCCTTAATCAGCTTATGTTTACAACTTACATCAATGCTTCACCTGAGAGGACTTCCAGTCAGCCTCTTCTCTATGCAGGTAGATTGAGAATGTAGAGCTCCCGTGAGGTCAACACTTTGCAAGCCAAACTCGATGCAGTTAGGCAAAGGTCAGAGCAGTAATGTCTTCCAACCAATGACGATAAGTTTCCACGCATGTACATTGGTGGTACTTCTGGAAGCGTTGCCGTGACGCACAACACACAAACATAAGTGCGTGTCTGGCAAGCTGTCTTACAAAAGACCTAGACAAATAGCTGTCCTCCAATTCGCCCTTCCTGTTTCAACAAAAATGCATCCCAAATGAATTCGATGTACTGAACCCGGAATAAAACCGATGTTTATCTGAGTTGACAATAAGACGGCCGTTCCCTTTCCTCACAGGGTTTATGTCCAACCGTTGTTTGCACACGCTAGTTCAGTTGCATACTCTGACATTAAGCGGAGCATACTTTTGCACCAAAGTGTACAATGAGCTGCGATAAAAGTCATAATAAGCTGTCTGGACCTTCCTTTCAAGTCTCGGCTAGAATTTGTTCGTCCTTACCCTCCGGAATACTGAAAACTCCAAGGAGAAAACGCCCTAACTTTTGTCCCTTTTCTGAACAGCTGATGGAGAAGGCCTTTATTCTCGCTGGTTCAGTGGGCCGAGAGGTCATACTAAAATGCTCCTTAGAAAAAGAAACCAAACGGTTGTTTTTTATCACAAAGCGGTTTTCGACGAAGAAGCCTCTCGTCGGTTGTCGTTAGGCTCGCCCTAAGAGGCAAGTTGGTGCGCTTTGGTGCGTTTATTTGGCTGATAAAAGTAAACGTCGAACGATAGATTCGAAATTCGTAACTACATTGACAAGGTATTAAGAGAAAGTGGTGATACACTTGTTATTCCGTGGTTACATTCCAAAAAAGTGGCTACCTTTCGTACTATCTGTTTTAGCGCGTGGACATTCCGTCCGGTGCACAGCGAATTACTATTGCTTATGTGATGTTCTTTAAAAAGATCCGAACATTATGACTCATAGGGCAATCAAAAGAAATAGATTGACGTTTAACACGGCGAAAGCTGAATTTACGCATGTCCGACATTTTTGCTCTAGGGAGCGCCGAGTAGGGAACGCCACTTTATCTGTGATCACCTGTGAGCGAGACCTCAGCACAATAATGACTTCAGGTATCACATTAAGTGCTAATACTTCCCCCCTGGCCAAAAAGTCAGCCAACCGATTGATCGCGTCAATTAGAGCAATTGGAATCTACCAAGTAACGTGCTTTACCTGTCCGTTTGGCAGGTCAGTTAGGTCGCTGCTAAAAGTCAATATCCAGACATGCGCCCCGCGCTCGAAAGGGTTCATAGCATGACTTGAGACTGTCCAGCGGTCAGCTACTAGGAAAAATAAAGGTGTGCAATCTGCTCTGCGCTTTACTTCAGGGGTCATCTGGGTACAACTGGAACTTGGCCTCCGAGGCCAAATCAAACAGAGAATGACCGCAAACACCTCAGTAATGTTTCTGTGATAGAAAGTACACGGACATCAGCAGTTAAATATGAGTGGATATATAGAATCAATATGAAATGTCAAATACGTTCGAAACGGTGCGTTTCGAGAGCCAAGCATAAGCAGAAAATTTCCAAACTCAGGAAGGCGGCCGAGGTGCCCTTCATACGGGCACAATTATGTCACAAAGCACGCTACTCACAAAGAGGGGGAGTAGGTAGTGAGTGGAGAGAAAGTCCAAACGAATGTAATAGGAAGTCTGTTCCCAACAGTTTATGGACGATTGATAAGAGTTCTTATAAAGACCTTCAAAATATTAAGAGCGCCTGATCACATCAACAGGTCCCACTTCCAGCTTGCTGATAATCTGTGTCTCAGGAGAAATCGATATGTTCACTCTCAAGGTGCCCGACAGCTCAGAGTTGCTGTCATCAGACACGTCACCCAAAATGCACTCGTTAGATAGGACTGAGTTTCAGATAGATTTGGAACTGTTTTTCGCATGCCCAAAATTCAGCGATTTCCGGAGGAATTCGCTTGAGTATCAAGTTGAAGAAGATTGCCGTAGACATTGAAGGTGCCCAAAATTCTGTGCTTGCAGGTGATGGGTATTAGGCAATAAAGGCCTGAAGCTGGTTCCTCGGTATCGAAGCGTGGAAGCAGTTTCCTGATAGCCCAGGGAGGAGGTTCACCAGACAGCTAGCCAACACGCATTGTGAATTGAACTAAATTATTTTGGCAGGTCACACGAGTCGGAGGTGGCGACCCACCACTTTTCCGAACTGGGCGCTGCTGGAGACTGCGTAAAACTATAGAGTCACGCCGAAACTTCTGGAGGCGTGGAAACCACACAAACGCAAAACCGTATTCCCTGCAAGAAATCATTAAACCAGTGGATCAGGAAAAACCTTGCGCGAATTTGGAATACTGTATGTTTGAATTCCTGTCCATGTTAACTGATTAATTTTTGATTGCCCCGTTACCATAAAGACCTCAAGAGTTACCAAGTATCCGATTCATATTCGCCTGGTCTGTTCAGGCTTATACCTGAACCTGCACTTATCCACCAGTACTGATGAGAAGGCTTAACTGTGGATCAAGTATAAAGTTCGCCTGCGCAAAGAAACGTACTATGCAGTGCTTGTTCTGCAACATATTGTTCCACATCTCTTGCCTAAACACGTCTAGTGTGTGTGTGTCTAGTGTGTGTGTTGACAGCAAAGCTTGACTAAATTCACCTTGTTTGTTTCTGTTGTAGGACCACTCAACAGGCTGCTGGTACTGTGATAGCACGTAATCTCTGCAGTGAATGGGACATACCATGATCCACTGGCCATAGTCGAGGAGGTATGTGCTACCGACACAGTATCATATGCTCCAGTCGCTTCAACAGCAAAGTCAAAGAGTGTTACCCCGGTTGCTCCGGAACCAATCCTCCTCGTTATTGCCGACAGCTCTCAAGCAGCACACAAGGAAGCGTGGCAAAATTCTGATGTCCACAGCTCGGTTTTACTAAAGAGTTCCAGTCTTAGTGTGCGAAAGAGCTGCGGTGAGGATGGCGTAAGGTCAACAAGGTTCTCTAGGGGTATCGACATCACTGCTGGTAGAAGTTTCAGTTCCTCTGCTCCGGAGGATTTTGCAACTGTCCAAAACCCTCCGAAGTGTGCCGCCAACTGCCCGAGGCCATGCAGCCAGCATGATCGAGAGTTCTGGAGAAGCTTTTGTAGTAAGATGGGCATAAATCCATATTTTCTGAATTTTATAGTGTGTTGATCAGGAAACTTGGTTTGGCACATGCTAACAAACCCGGGATAACAAGGGCCACGCTTGTGACATCTAGTTTGACAGTAAACGTTTTTCTGGCAGCACACAAACTGCTGGAAGACTCTGGGATCCGGGTGTATCCCGATATACTGTGGGATGAACGACAGATTCGAAAGCTCATTAGGAAGGAATCTAGGACCAGTCGTTGATTTTGCTATGTTACCATCAGGGGTGTCCCCAACTGCCTTAGCGACGACTAGAACCCGGATAGGAGCCGGTGGCTATTCCTGTCAGCCATATTTGGACCAACTGATATCTAAGTGCAACGTATTCATCTCAATATTGCTGTCATCTTGCAAAAGATGGCGTTGTATATACCAGAATGATTATGCCAGCAATGTGACCTCGTCCCTGGCACTATTTCTTTTCACTCTACTTGGTCCGATGGGGAGCGGAGTTTACTGAGAACCAAGTACTGCACACGTCTCAAACGTTTGTATGCGTATTGTGAATAGGGTGACTTCAAACAACTTACTACAGCCGGCTCTTGTGGGGTCGGCGACCTCTATCATCGTTGAGCTGTTGATAAACTACCTCATGCACAATCACAGGATACTGTCCACTATTTTACCACCGACACTGTGAAGTACTTGCATACAAGTGCGCTTTGTTTAGTAAATAAGTCACCACAACCTCGCGACTTTTTCCAGCGGAATCCCGAATGTTTACTATGATTGAATCGCAACTCAGCACCTCCTACCTGACTTCTGAAGCTGTCTTAAAGGGTCTGGCTCTTTTTCGTGATGGTAAACCCCATAAAGAAGAGATGGATCTGCTCACTATGTCCACATTTCTGTTTAAGACTCCCTTTATAAACGTTAAGTACTTGCTGCAATTCCAGAAGCCATTTAGTGCCCGATTCGAAAGGTGGTCCCGAACGTGAGACGGTAGGAGTGCTATGTCTGCATCAGTTATTCGATTAGTCAAAGAATTGACTCTCATGATTTGGGTCGGAAATTTTCATCTTTGGATTTTTCCATATCCTCAAACCAGTGGTTTCAACTTAAATTATAGTATCATTCCGGTTATCTTATAAGCAGTCACCGAAAATTCTGCCTGCAGGATTTTTTCAAACAACCGGAGCACTGAGCTTCACGGATCACATCTCTGGTCTCACTCGGTGGCTTACTGGTGAGCCCGTCGCGGCTGGACCACAATTTTGCTAACGAACAATTGATGAGTGATCACCTCCAAATCACTGCGTCATGTGGACCAGTTGATCACACAGAGGTTTTATCTGACTTCGCCCGTTGCACAAACCTGATCTGCGCAAAGATTGGCAATCACTGAATCTTTCGTAAAATATATGTGGAAAATCTAAGTGGCGGCCTGACAGCGTGGACCTAGGTGAACTTCGTCCACTTTACCTTGTCGATTATCTCTATTAGAGGCTAACCGTTCTTTCCGCAGCCGTTGGCGAATCCACCTCACTGTCAGACAACAACAGGAACAAACTTTCAGGTTAATTACGCCCGCGTACACTCAAACTTGTTTGGACGAAGCGGCATGCTTGGTCGTGTTACGGATTGTCAGGACGTAAGGTTGGCCGAAGGGTGTACGCTCCCTTATGAATTCGGTTTACACCACTGGCATTAGAAGACCGCCCCAATTATAAACAACGTCACACCGAATTCTTTATCGCCAATCCAAATAATCTCTCACGACTGTGATATCAACTCGTACGGCAAGGGCCCATCAGGCTCTTCTAGCTCTGATACCGGAGCAGCTGATGTCCTAGCTCAGCATTACGAAGACACTGCCGCACAATTCTCATTACTTCTTCAGGTTACCTTTGGCAGGGAGGTTAACGGCAGTTGTAATGCGAATATTTCCCCCACAGTGGTGTTGGCTTAACTCAGTTGTCTTCGGAACAGCTGTCCTGGCTACGTCCGCATACCTCCCGAGGTTTTGTGTGAAGCGGCTGAACATCCTGCTGACCTATTTGGCATAATGCATGCGCAATCCGTCTTTAGAGCCAAGTCAACAGAATACAGTCGATAAAGAATGACACGATGAGTAAACAAGGAGCACGATGCCAACACACAAAGCTGACGTAGACAGGCGAATAGCATGACGAAAAGCTAATGCAGCAAAACAACAAGCGAGCGCTCAGTGTGAGTCGTACGCTTGAGTGAGCGGAGAATTTTTCGGTCCTCACACTCGTTAAAACAGATGGATGACCACATACGAAACAAGAAAAAAAGAAGGGTAAAAATGACAGTCATAATTACAACATTGTTAGTGGTAAGCGAGTAAGGTCACTACACATCTCCCAGTGGACAACACTGGAAATTTGCGAACATCAATCCCGCTTTGAAAGGGTGTAGGCGTGACTTTTCCAGTGACCACAGGCAGGTCGGTTTGGTATCCAAGGCCCCGATAAGTTCAGGGGCACTCGTGTACAACTCAGTATTATGTACCCCAACATTCTTGTGTAACTCTCCCAAGTGCGACACATTTTGCAGACACTGTTCGCGTGGCAAAATTTTGGTAGTAGGCGCCGATCGGCTGAACGATACGGCGGACCAAGGGAATGGGATGGGTGTCGTATACCTCGATTTTGCCGAGGCATTTTGCAGCTTGTACCATGATAAATTGCAGTGTTTCAGAAAGAATAAGCCATTGAATATTTCTGCGCAACTGCTAGGCGGGGACGTTTCATCTGATGAAGCTGCAGCCGAGTTATTCAGCGAGTACTAGTCTGCAATCTACAACGTCGCACCGCCGAACTAGCACACCATCCTACCGCGGCAGAGTTTCCGGCAACCACTCGTTGTCGCTGAGTTTTCTGTGCAAAATGTCAAGAACATTTTATCCAATGTTATCTTATACAATGCAACGGGTCCTGACAAGATCCATCCCAGAATTCTCAAAGACGCAGCTGCTGGTCCGGCAGAACCCCATTATAAGCTGTTTCAACAGACATTCCGGACTGGCATTCTTCCTAGCGCACGGAAAGAGGTGACGGTCACACCCATTGGTAAAGCAGGCGGCCGTCACTCTCCGACTGGCTATCGGCCAATCAGCCTTACTAGCATTCCGTGCAAGATAAAAGAGCTCTTATTGAAGCGTGCAATCCTCAACCACCTTTTATCCAACCATCCGTTTCGTTCTACCCAGCATGGATTCCTTCCTAACCGGTAATGCATAATAAATATGTTTGTTTCCATGAATAGTCTGACGAAACACGAAGATAATGGTCTCATTTCCGATGCTATCTTCTCTGATTTACCAAGACTTTTGACCCTGTCCCACACGGTCCCCTGAAATACAAACTGGAAGCCTATGGTATTCAAAGAGAAGTTCTTCGCTGGATTGTCTCTTCCCTTGATAACAGAACTTTTAACTTCAAAACGGGACCAGATCTTTCATCTCCCCCTTTTATTTCTGCAGGAGTTCTCCGAATGGTCAGTACTAGGTCCCTTGCTACTTCTTATTTACATCAAAAACCTTCCGGACAACATTTGCAGCTATGTCATTCTATACGCTGATGGCCCAAAAATATGGAATGCCACTGATCCCAATGCAAGGCAGATTGATCTTGACGCGATTAAGCGTTGGTCGGACAATCGGAGTCCCCCACCAAATGACAATGAGTGCGCGCGCACGTCATTCAGCGGAGAGTCTGGCAGTGTCTTCGTGATTCATAACGCATTCGACACAGTAGATATTAGAAACTCTATCTGAACAAAGATCTTAGCATCTGGTTGTCGTCTGACTTATCTTTTGCGCATCACCACGAGATGGCGGCGGACAAAGTATTTATCTCTCTTAGGATGATTAAGCGCACGTTCTCCGCATAGACATGAAAGCGTTCCAAATGCTTCACGGGTTTTGTATAAAACCGCTCCTCGAGTATGCTAATCAGGTCGTGTATACCGGTTTGAAGAAAGACATATGCATTGTGAGCGTATCAAGCGCGCGGCTACCGAACTAGTCACGGGTCTTAGAAATGTCGCGTATGAGTCTCGACTTGAAATTCTTGACATATATTCGCTTGAATGTTGACAACACTTTGGGTACTTAATTCCCACTCCCTTTTCTTTGGGGTAGGTCTCGCTGAGCAAATTTTTATTTTGGCGAATGATGAAGGCGGGCGGGGACATAACAAGAAGTTTTCCAAGCATTGTTCTGGGAACTACCTGGAGCAACAGTTCTTTTATTACAGAATTATCAACCTTTGGAATAGTCATCCTTCTGAGGTCGTCAGCAGCGCTGCTAAAGGTCACTGTAAAGATTTGCTTGATTCTCATTTACCAAAATTACCGTTATGTAAGTAATCTTACTCTGAATTCGGTACTTACCGTAATTCTCAAGAGCGGTGCTACACCATGTTTTCACTGAATGCCTTTCAGACCAACAGACGCCCACTTGAGTCTGAGCAAGATGGACCGACTGGATCCGGTAAACTTGGGCCTCTGCTTCAAACCGGTGTATCCATCGCTGAAGTTATGCACATTCGCGGACATCCGATTCAGACGGTTCTCATTAAGAAGGAACTAGGATGCACTGTTTCACACGCTTTCTCGAGCACAGAGAACTCTGAAACTAATGCAAACAAGGTTAGCAACATCCTTGATTTATTGAAACGACTCTTCGACCAGTTCAGCCCCAATTGTTTTCAGCTTCATTAGAGCAGTTTAGTTTGACCGCATCTGGAGAATGGAACTGTAATCTGGCCATCGCATCTCCAAAAGGACAAGTTACTCCTGGAGACGGTACAGCGACGAGCCACTGAGTCAGTCCGGAGCCTGAAAACTAGAACACAGGAGGAAAGGCTTAAATCTTTGAACATGTACTCCTTAGAGTACCGTCGGCTTAGAGGTAACTTGGCATCAATCTTTTTGATTATGCAGTCCCCTGAACATCCTTGCCACCTGATGCTCGACAAGGGGAGTAACGTGACACTAAGAGGCTAACTCATAAAACTAGATGTTCAACATAGCAGACTTTAACGCAGACATAGCTGTTTCTGATTGCATGTTTGCAGGGCTTGGAATGATCTACCAGACCATGTTGTTTCTGCCAGCTTTGTAGCAATTTTCAAGTTTCAACTCGACCAACATCTATTGTATGAGTTCAGAAACTGCACCTCTTTTCCCCGTTTCAGACTGTTGCTGAGGTCCTTGAGATT
>JTDE01004978.1:10567-23906 GCA_014338405.1 Paragonimus skrjabini miyazakii
TAGTTCGCTTTGAATTCCTGGTTATGATTATTCCTACTGTTTTACCCTTGTGTCTTTTACAAGAATTTGAATAGTGTGCAGCCAAGTAGGTTTTGCTATATGCTGATATATAAAAGTAACTAACAGTTCGGGATTTATCCCTCTTTGATAGTCTGCTTGTCAGTGGACTAGTCGTATGAGCTTCGTGCGTACTGTCCCAAACTGCTGTATCAAAACTTTGTGCATCTCAGTAGGTTCAGCATATTGGAATGCACCAGTCGAACTCGATTTTGATGGGTGCATGTTCATGGGCAAGCAAAAATCTGGTTGGGGCTTATTGCACGATACATGCCTGTGTTTTCTGTGATCGTACCGGCAACGTTTCGAGTTGCTTGTGCGGCGTGACACACTGCCGGCGTGTCGGCCAAGTTGTCAGGCTGAGCTGGATATGTACTGGTGTCGATCGATAGACTGTACACCCGGGTAGCCGTCAGACAGTGACCACGATTTCAGGCAAGCTCGGTTGACGGCATCCTACATCATAGCACATCAAGCGATCGTTCGCCAGCTTACGATGTGAGACCTGTTCATCGGCCCATACAGAGCGCATTCCATTGGCCCAAGTTTTTCTGGGTGTCACGACTCAGTGCGCTTCACGTGACATTAATGCATCGGTGGTCACTGATTAGTTTGTCTAGTGGATTCGGCGATAATACAACACGATCCGACACGCATTTAGCGTGCTGTTCTGCCTGAAGGAACCAAACAGAATTGGGGATCATTATCTGAAGATATACACTGAATCATGGCTATCCAGAACCGTTCACCGGAGTTATTATTTGTGTCACCACTCTGGATGTCCAAGTTCGGTATCACTCGGTAAACACCCAATGTAACCAGTTTATTTGGCGACCGACACCAAGCTGGCATTGACAGGTCATTTTTTCGCCGTACTCTATACCTTTCCATCTTAATATTCGCAAACGAGCTAATTTTGGTTGTCTGAGTACACTACTGACTGCAGGGGATCCGGCTTTGGTAATGTGATGAACCTAAAAGACCTGTTGTTACGATAACCCCAGTGAGCCTGCTTAGTAAATTGAGAACGCCTGTAAGTTCGTGACACTAAGAGTTAGTGATCACAGATGAACCTGAATTAATTTGACTGAATCCATTAAGGTTTAGTCTGAAAGGAGCAGTTATACTCAGACCAAATGTGCGCAGTCGGAGCTCGAAACTTGAGAACATGCCACTCAGTCAATGTGACGTGTTAGCCGCAGATTTGACCAGTTTGACAATCGACCAAACAGAAGAGAGGCACGTGTTGATCCACCGTGGCCAAACCGCTAACGGCTAGCAAGACGAACAAGTGTGAACAGGCGATTGTCTGGAGATACATTGGTTCCCTGCAACAGTGGGAACTCGCTCGGATCAGAAGCGCGTCAGAAATTTGAACGATAGCATTCAAGGGAAGGACTGCTCTGTTTCACTGGTGATGTGATTAAGGTGCCGGTCCCGCAAAATTAGTTTTTTGAGGTAAAGGCAGATAACCTAGTCGTAGAACTGTCGCCACGGAAGAGTTATGACGAGGGATTGGATTATTAGGAAGTGTAGAATTTACTGAGACCTTATGTTCACCTAAATCTGCATTATGCTGTTAAGAAAGTGGGGAATAAAGTAAAAAATGTTCGAGGTGAAACGGCTGGGGGAAGTCAGCAACTGTAGGAGAGCAACGTTATGGAGAGGGTTTGAACTAGGGGCAACAACCTAGCCGCGTCTTTCCAAGTGTACCACACTATTCAGCATGCAACAACCAAGAACACTAACGAGCTACAACAGTAAACAGCTGAAAGTATCGTTTCATGTGTTGTTTTTCAAGGTGGTGATCGCAATCAGGTCGGCAAAGTCGTCATCGATTACCTCAAAAATTAGGGAGCTAATCGATGGTCAACTACGCGAGCACCTGGTTCGTTTTGGGCCACCACCCAACAACCTGCTCGGATTTTTGAGGAGTTCGGCATGCTTTACTGTCCGGGAACAGTGGAAAAAGCGGTAAATTTAAGTGAACCACTTGCTGCAACTTTCTGGATTTTTCCAGTTGTGTTTCCCATTCTCGGCATATATTTTGTTCTCTGGCTTCACGGGAAACGAGAATGTATGGGCAACCGTACTGTTTCACCTTATCAGCTTGCCAGTTTGTAGTAGTACTAAAACAGTGTCAGTCAGAATAGTGAAGCACATGTATTCGCCACTCTATGTGTGACTTCCAAGAATACATCCAAATATCGCTGGAGAGAAAGGTGACATGTTCACAACTTTGATGCGATCAGACTGTTTGATCATCATTCTGTCCAAAAATTGTCGAACAGGACGAATGGACCACAATAAAAAGTCCTGTGGTTGTTGGACCATCCTTTGTATGCCAGCTGGTCGTGTACCGCGTCTTGCATTATTCGCCGCGGCCTCCTAGTTTGGGGATGAAACTCTGACATGAACCTCCTGATTGCTGTGCTGTACAATGTCGGCAAGTGTGGCGTGCGATCACACGAATCGCTGGTTGCGCTTCGATAGGGTGCTTGCATTTACTCAGTCGCTAGCTCTTCCAATGGGTTTTAGTTCCACTTCTTTTTATTGTGAAATAACTGCACAAGCTGCTGTACGACCCCGCTTGAGTCGTGGCGATTTGTGCATGTATGTGTAGGACTTTCTCGAATTCACAAGATCAACAAATTACCCCTGTGGAAATGGACACTCATACCGTATCGCTTCAGTTTTTGACTGAGCAATATTTGTACCCAGCCCGTCACCTACTGAGTTGAGGAAACCCAAACCGTTTTGTGAATCAACCTATGAGTATCTTTCAATCATTCTTAACCACACGCGTTATAAACGAAAAATGATCGCTTGCATGGAGAGCAATGACCAGCTACTACGTATCGTTTTCCAAGGAGGTCAAGCAGTGTACAAGTCCTGTTGTTACTATAGTATGTTTGCTGTTGTCTACACTGGCGAAGGCAGATTTTTGGAAGATTGTGAAATAGAGTTCGTTAAGAAGGCACACAATCGTGATCTCAGCATACCGCCGTGTCTTGACGGTTTCACGCAGTTGTATGTATGTGTGTGTGATCGCGAGATCCAACATCTGGCACATAGCGTCATGTGTTGACTTGGAGAACGACAGTACGATCCAAACCACAAAGCAAGGAGGATGACCGGTGATCAGTCGGCATGACGGTTACAGTTGACCACCCGTAATGTTGTGTATCGTGCCACTGTAATCAATTCTTGTTGCGGTGTTGCTCAAAGTAGCTCGCATCTTATTGGTTTGAAATGATTATTACTAACTCCGTTAAGGTAGCCCTTCGACTTCCTTTCTTTTCTGGTTGTCTGAACCTCGTCCGGTCTTGGGTGTGCGATTCGACCGCAACTCGGTATCTGTTATCCCAGCTATATTGCTATCTGAGGTCGAATAGTTGAACCCCCCGTGGAAACTTCCGAGATGGAAGTGCGGATAGAACTTTACGAACCATAGTAAAGCACTTTAAAATGCGTCAAAATCGGGTAGTTAATTCTCCTGCTTCTCGATTATTGAAAGCGGGAACTTCTGATCCCTGTCAAAGTGGTTTGTGTTCCCGTGGTCCCCATCCAGTCTTCCCTGTACGAAATTGAAAAAGGCCATTGCAACATGCTTCCAGTTAATTTCGAAGCAACAGAACCAGCTGAATTCACTGCCGTGGCTTGCGGTTCATATAGTTTCTGCCGAGATTTCGTGTAACAGCTACAGTCAGGTTAAGTGTCACAGTTTCAGTGAAAAGCTGAGATACAGCATAAACCGATTGACTGTTAGCGTCAACAGCACAGTCTTGCTGTGGAAGTTGTTGATAAAGCAAGATTTGTCGTTTGTAGATGCTATGAGATCTGCGTACAGTGTTGCGGTGGTGACCAAGAAACAGTCTGCTGTCTTTCTCCAGAAACCCTTACGAGAAGCACTCACTACCAATCGGCTAGAATCCTTTGCTCAAGAATGTCGTAATGCTTCGAAATCCTCCTCCTGCCACGAAGTCTATTAACTGTTGTCTAACTTGCGAAGAATTCCATCTGCGATCCAGGTACCGTTTCAGAAATCATTTTTTTCGTGCATTTAGTAACAATAGTCGGATTAAGTGAGTTTGCAAAGGTTTGAAATGTTACTCTATTGAGCGCTAAGATGCAACTCATAGTGTGGTGGACTGTCAGGCAGGAGGTACGAGTATTCCAACTCTCGGCGGAATACTTCAATGCAAAGGGAAGGTGCGTTCAAAATCCCGCAACGAGCGGATCGGGGACGGCGTGGGCTACCAGATGAGTCATCGCTCGACCGGATCGGACCAACGGGCGAGACATGGCAGTCAAAATAGGATGGATGGCCAAATCGGATGAGCGATTATTCCAACACTCGCAGGAATATCGCCACACAGTCGTGGAGTACGGTCAAAGCCCACAGTAGATCGACGGAGGACAGCACGAGCGACCGGACGAGCCATTGCTCAATGAAATCGGATCGACGGATGAGGAATAGCAGGCGGAAAATCCCCGGATAGAAGGCGCCGATCACACACATAAACCGGGCAGAAGTGCACACGACATGTGAACGGAAACCAGGGGTGTTGTGGTCTTGAACTGTGATTCAAAATCACGAGCGCGCGTGTGGCATGGTAACTAGCTTGTTGGACAATAAAGATTGTGCTTTATTGGACACCTTTTCGCTACAATAGCACGGAGTGCTGCCCAGTGTACATGCTAGGCGGAACTTCTGGGGCGCAACCTTTAATTATTCACTGTCTGTTTCACCAGTCCGAGATACGACGCGACTTTATTGTTAATATGATATACGCCGGATTTACTCTCTTGCACGCTGTCCTGAATTCGATAAACCCAAAAGCTGTAAGAGTCAGGCGAACACTAAGATCCATACCATAACTGATAATCTTTTGAAGCTGTTTGGAACAACCGTGCTACAGATGCAACGTGAGGAGAGATCAATGGCAAGTATGCACTTCACGACATTGTAAGTTGATCCGACAATTCTGTGATTGAAAGGTACGAAGCTATTATTCGTTACTAAAGACCGATGAGGTGGACAAACCATAGAGGCAATGCAATGTAGGCTTTATCAGTCGTTCGTTCACTGTTTGAGCACTGTAAATTATACGATAGTGGCTCTAGCGATGTTGAAAGCGGAAGATGAACCGGTCTTGTTGAAACGTAGGATTCTGCTGGACGGTTTAAGACAAGGGTCTTGGCTACTCCGACCAGTCGGAGGAAGAAGGCACTGTCGCTTGCGTGGATTCGTCCACGTGGGTCACGATGATTGATGCTAGTAAAACTTCGAGGATTTGTGGTAACTACCGGATGGTCTTGAACCGGAAGCTGCAAAGATGTGTGGTTTTTACAGCAGAGCTAGAAGATCCTTTGAACTCGCAGCACAGTGGTTGATATTTTTCTGAATCGACATTACATATTGTATTGATATCTGAACCTGACTGTTGGCTCGAACAGACGCAACCTCGGGCCAGTTAACGAAGTCAGATATACCCACCAATAATAGTGCAATATGGCTGTTCACTGACGATGTCCGTCAATTAGAGCGGTCAAACACGACAGTTAACACTGCACAGTCAGTTGGCAGGTGAGAAACGACCGTGAAACCAAGCAATATCGTTGGATAAAACATCACACATACGAACACGGGACAGGTAGCACGTCATCTGACGAGACCGAATAAGTTACCGGCTGGTAGAGACGAGCGAACGATTTGGTTATTAGATTTTATCATTAATCTTTAATGCAGTATTGTTTTGCGCCACGACAAATTTTGATCAAGTCCTAATTTTGATTTTACCGAGTGACACATTTCTTTGTCTCATTTCTTCGACTTCCAGATAAGAGGCCTTGACCACTATCAATGCGCCATGGGAACTGTTCCTTTCGGATCGCACGTGTCGTCTACTGCGAAAAGGTTGATTTTAGGACTTGTCATTCTTTGAGTCACTTACCAACAAACTCTTATCCCACACATGCTTTTCTCCTTCACCTCGCATTCACCGTTAAGTGCCCGATGAACGATACTCTAGGATCGTTTGTCAGTATAGCACTGACCATTCACCGGAGCCCAGATGACGGGGTCATCGTTTGTCTTCAATAAAAAGTTCGGTGTAAATCTTTTTGGATGCAGAAGTATCCCGAATGCCATCTAACCTTTGTTGGATCTCCTCCTCCTCAGTCGTCCTGATAGAGAACAACTTGCATTGCTTAACAAAATGGTACTTCTTTTGACAGTTCATAGAAATTTTTCAAAACATCGAACATTTATCTATCTGTTGTCTGTAATTACCGTCGCAAAACTGGTTGGGATACACTGCGGATCTCACATGTGCTTCACAATTCGCATTGTATTCCGTTATTATTTTTTTTATCGTTACGGACTTTTATCATTCGATCCATCGCTGCTCTGCTGTTACAAATGTCGATACATTAATCAAGCATTTAATGCCTTGTCTTAACCGGTCTCATCGTCCTTTGAGAATTCTGAATACCGATGCCAGTATTGCAGCCTATGAAGCCATCTGTCATACTTGTGGGAAAATTTGCAAATTCTACCCATCTTCTCCAGTGCCATCACATATTGTCCGATAGATTCTTATTGGTGTCAGTTTTTCTGAAAAAACTGAGCATTCAAAAGTCTTATTTTCTTGACCAAGGCAGTATTTCCCGATTTTAGTAATCACTGTATCCAGATCGTACGTACTTACATGGCGAGCAAAAGCCAAACTCCTCTAGACCTATCTACCTCTGTCTTCAACGCAAGTTCGGAACATAACCAATTAGTATTTTTCCCCAGCTCTTTGGGCAAATTATTCAGTATAACAAAGTTGTCGAACTTCTGTATCTAAATACGCCATAATTTATTCAATCAACAGTTGCCCTGACACCCGACGGCTCGAGAAGAACGATTACAATTGCATCTAGTGAACCACTTTGGGTTTGAGTTACGAGATTTTTATTGTCTTCTGACACCATGTCGCGTACTTGGTCTGTGTGGCCAATAAGTTGGAACAACTAGAACAGTACAAAGAATCTCAGTTTATTAGAAAACCAACAATCTTTACAGTTGAGCAAACTCAATATTGCCTATTGTACTAATCTGTCGAGTTACTAATTAATCTCTTTATCTAATCACGGAGCATGTTTTATTCGTTGTCAGTTGCTGTGCAGTAATGTGCAAGGTAGTTTGTATCTATTGCTTTAATGTGTTTAATACCATCTGCTAATTTTGATCTTCACATGACTGCTATACCAGTTATCTGAATTTCGTTCAGTTCTTAGCGCATGATCTAAGCACAAATTGGTATTTTTGTGTTTCAGTCATATTCCGAACTGCAATTGCAATAAGCCCACTGACTATACTCAGTAGATCAGTTGTTTTACAGCGATCCCTCTCTATCCTACTGAATGATATCGGAAAGTATTCACCTGGTTTTTCCTTAGCTGCTTGATTAAAATCTCGTTCAAAACGATTGTCCTAACTCTTCTGTGAAAGACAATGATAAATCAACACGCACTTTGTGTGCAGTGACTTAAAGTTTGTTAATCGAACTAAAGTACAATATAAACCGTATTCCTGAATTGGAACTGTTTTTAAAAACTGTCACAACTTATATGCAACATTTTCGCACTCAGGTTAGAGTGCTTGAAGTCGAAACAATTTCTAGTGATGTATCTCGTGAATCCTTTAGTGTTATACCTACTAGCGGCCTTGAACTGAACAATGGACACGATTATTAACGGTTTTAAAAATTACACAGCTTTCAGCTTATCCGTTCACATAAAATGTACTGGACTACAGTTTCACTGTTGTCACAGCTCATGAGAACGTAGTCAGAGTTAAAATCCCCGTCATGACAATAATATGCATTACTGACCAACTCCAATAGCAGCATAATTTGAGTCTTGTGCTTTATTCCAGAGTAGATTGATTGAAAAGTCTATGAGAATGCGAAAGTTGCAAGCATTTGTGTGTTTATTTTACATAAATCAACTCAACTACTTTCTAATAATATTAACAGCTAGCTGCTATATTTGGAAGGTTTTGTGTCACGCGTCTCAACAACCTACGCATCATGCAAATCAACTGAGACATGTTTTATTTACATTTAACTGTTTACAGTTTGTCGTTGTGTTGTAAAATTGGGGTTATTAGTTCAGTGAACTTTGAAATTAAATTCAGTTTTCTAATTTTCTTTTTTTTTTGTACAAAATGCATGCGTATATCTATATACATCCCCCCTTTTGTTAATACTTTCCGTAGTAACAAACGTATTTCACTGCAAATTCACAAATCCTATTGGAAAGCATTATACTGAGTTTGATTTAAAAAACCTTTATAAAATTAGATTTTGAACATTGTAAAATCACCGCTACCCGGAATCAAAAAACATCACAATTTGAAATATGACGATATAAACCAGTCACAATATTCGCTTGATCTGAATGAGTCATGTAAAGAACGCACCATTGTTGATTTCACAGTCCTATTTCATGACAGCATGTCGTCTCGAACAACTCGTTTGATTGATTGTTTAGTTGATGTGCTTCTGTTGTTTATCACAACCGTACTACCGCGTTTCGTTTGTTTTTCTATCAAAAAGGACTAGTCAGGCTGGCTCAGACATGCTTGAAACGTTTTGTATCATATCAGAATATGATCATTTGCCACGTAAACCTTCAATTTCGAAGTTTTTGATTAACTCTAGCAGCACCTTTTCAATAGTTTTGATTATATTTTGCACGTGGAAAGTTTGACCCTATTCGTTCGCATTGGATTAGTTACGGAACTTGATGAGCAGCCATCTTCAAATTATGCATTCATGATGAACCTCTTGATCAAACGATCAGAAACAATGAAACCACACCCTAAATGCCTACAACATGCAGTTCAGTGTTATGGATGGACAAAATAGACTGACATGAAGCGAAAACAACCCCGGCAAACGAAGCTCAATCGGCTAGTTCACGTTAGCTCGGTGATATCACAACACAGTGCATTAATGAGTGTCATTAATTAAAAATAATAACCCCACCAGGTATCCCGTTTGACCGTGGTCGAACCTAGGGTTTTTCGTCTCGTTTTTGATAAGCTGGGCTTTGACAGAAACCAACACCTGAACTCCGTCTAAAATCCAGTAGTTGAGAGAATGGTACAAAAAATCATAGACAACAAACATAGGTGTATTCAGCAAATTATACCGGCTTTCGTAGCTTCCGAATAAATCTCTACTGACGGCTTTGTGTTGTGGATGCGGACGACGTCGTAACCGTGGCAGAACGTGTGATGATGTCTGGCAAAACAGTTATCGGATAGGATGGTGCTGGACGTTGATTAGTTGTCAAATCAGGTATATTGTTCTCTCGATAAACGCCAGATTCATTCTGCCATTAGACACCGTTTGCCGTTACGCTCCAATGTGAAGATCTTTGCAGACCACCTGATTACGCCCAGTAGGCTTTATATGTAATCATTTCAGAGGTCATCAAAGAGCAGTGACATGAAGTAAGATGTGGGAACAAGTTAACAGACGAGTAATGACATACGTGGGCATTGTCTGTTCTCCTGTTGGAGTCGGTCGAAGTCACTGCATGCACATGAACAGTCGCTTATCATAATCAGCTAAGTCAATGGGTCCCGTTGTACGTGAAGCAACCAGCTCTCTGAGTAAACGTGAAGATCACCTACATATCAACAGAGTGAGTGGATTATGTTGAAAATTCGTTAAGTTACGAAATGATAGTGTAGTTTGTGGCACTAAACAATCTCAGTTTTATTCAGCTTTCATATGTTATTTTATGAATAAGAAACAGTAGTAATATGAAGGAATACAATTGGTTCAGAATCCCCTGTCTTTCTGTTGGTTGACGTCGCTCAGCCAGTAACTTGTTTGTTTTAACACGTGACATGCTTAAGCAACTTGGTTTACTCAGATGTTCCTCATGACAAAATTCGAGGCTACGCCAGATTGGTGATTGCGTTGACGTTCCTGTGTGCTTGAGTCACCGATAGTGATTGTCTGTAGCCTACTACCAACCACTGGTTGACCTCATGTCGATGAGTGTGTCAAATCCAATCCTTTTACGGTGCATAGATTGTACTTCAAGATCATTAAAATACTTAACAAGACTAGCAGTTGAATCTCCTGCCAGGAATTATTGTTCTTAACAGATACCGAATATTTTAGACGATGAAAACATTCAACTAATCCGTTAGATACGGATGGCTAGCTGCGGTGTGCGTTCGATTGCATCCCAGCTTGTTCAGAAGTAGTGTGAGAGGTAATTTAAAATTTGTCCCCCTGACAGTGGTGACTACATCAATGCAACCAAACTGGATGACCTATCGTTCTAAAAGTCTTCATGTATCGCAGTCTATGACGAGGAATTTTGAATCTGTATGGTTTATGGTCAACGTGTAAATCAATCCCATATTTTGGAGGAGACCCAATTGCGAATAACCTGGGTTCCGGCCATAATCGGATCCATGACGGAAAACGTGTTCTCAGATATGACAAATGCACTACCAGTTGGCTTACGAAGCCATGCCGGAAGCTCAGAAAATCCGTATCTGAACTTACTCACTCGCCCAACCCAATCCGTCATTTGGGTTTTATCAAATGATCTGGCAGATTGACTAATGAGGTGAGATTTCTCAAACAGTTCGTTCTGGAATCCATCAACACCACTGTTGAACATTGAAAATGTATTACCGATAAGTGGTTTGGCTGATTTAATTGGTTGGGGGAGACTCAACTGGGAAAAATTTGAACTTTGACTGGATTCGTCCCAACGACAGAAACAGCATGCATAGACATGGCAGATGATATACCAACTGGGTGATCAACTGAGTACAGATGTGAAACTTCTGAACTCCCAATGTAGCTTTGCAGCTCGGCCAGTAAGGCGCTTACCGCGCCTGGGCATGTTGTTTTTTTCGCTGGCTTTAATGCAATTGAAATCCGGATTTTTCTCAAGTTGATTTCTTTTGAATTTTCAAAACTGCTAAGTGGCTCATCGCTTTAATATGTTTGAACATATCTAAACACTGATGTGTAGTGACTTCGTAGCTCAGCTGGTAGAGCGCTTGCCGCGTTTGGGCATGGTGTTTCTGCCGCTGGTTCGAATCCAGCCGAAGTCCAGATTTTTCGCAAATGGATCTCTTCGAAAATATCTAAACACAGTGGAAAGTGGTAACGTTCGAACCCGGTCAACATACATACAGTGGAAACACTCGTCAGGAGCGGCAAAACCGCTTATAGGGGTATGTATTTGGAGCCGAATTTTTCAACGTTTAAAGTAAATACGTGTTTTGGACTAAGTGTGGATGCAGCGGTTGTCGTTGCATCAGACGAAACCTCTCATGACTGTATTGGCTGTAAATCGCATGCCTATGAAAAAAGATGGTATGCAACGTTTCGAGAAGTTGACGGCGAAAAGTCAACGAAATAACTGGGTAAGAGACACCTTGTGACAGCTTGGCACATTCGACCTTTGCAGAAACTCAAATCGAAAAATGTGATCCACAAACCAGACAAAAGTTCCGGAGCAGTAGTCATGGATAAGACGAGCTACGTAGAAAAAATGTTGTCAATCCTTAGTGATGGACAAAAATTTCAACTCCTAGAATAAGAAGAAAACATTTGCCTGATAGAAGAGAGAATCGTCTGTCAGTTAGAAGTGATTCCTAAACATGGCTGGATAGATGAAAAGACATACAAGTACCTAAAGCCCGGCGGTTGCTCGTTGCCTTAACTGTACGGTCTTCCCAAGACCCACAAGCAGGGTATGCCACTTCGACCCATATTAGCCATGCCTAATTCACCTCAGTACAAAATGGCTAGATGGTTGGTCTAGATTTTGAAGCCAGCCATTCAAAATGTTGACAGCTATAATATCAAAAACTCGCTTGAACTTGCGGATGAGTTGGATCGAGTCAATATCAAGAATGAACATGTGTGTTCCATAGATGTTCAACTTCTCTTTACCAACGTCCCCCTGAGAGAAACTGTTGACTTTGTGTGTGAACGGATTGTTGCCGAAAATATCCCTATGCCCATCCCAACTGATTATCTGAAAACGTTACTTTTATTGTGTACGGAGAATGTTAGTTTTAATTTTTCAAACACACCGTACAGACAAATCGACGGGGTAGCGATGGGGAGTCCATTAGGCCCCCTTCTCGCTAACTTTTTCATGATCATGATAGAAGGGCAACTAAGTGATATCATCTCACAACTGTCATACTACAGACGCTATGTAGATGATAACCTGGTCATCGCCAAAAGTCCAGAGCTATCTGAACAAGTTGTCCTGCGGCTTAACGACGTTCATCCCAACCTCAAGGTGACATATGAACCAGAAGCTGATGACAGTCTGCCTTACTTAGACATATTCATCACACGAAGGGCCGACGGATCAGTAAAGCGTGGTATTTACAGGAAACCAACATGGTCTGGCCAGTATATGCATTTCAATAGTTTCAACCCGATGAAATATAAGCGGGGTGTAGTGAGAACACTGTTCACCAGAGCACGCCGCATTTGCACACCCGACTGTGATGAGCAAGAGCTAGAAATGCTTAAAACGACTCTGGAGGGTAATAGGTACCCCCAGAAGCTTTATTCAGCGTCACAGTGAATGGAGGCCCAAAAGCAGTAAAAATGATGACGTTCCGAAGAAATTACTATATATTGAGCTACCATTCAAAGGGGATATCGCGTCGATGCGAATAACCCAACGAATTGTATCTTCGCTGAAACGTACTTACTACGCAGCCGAATTGAGGGTCCTTAATCAGACTCGCAAGTTACCTGTGCTTACAATCAAAGGAGATCAACCTATCGACGTCAAATCACACTGTGTTTATCGGTTCTCATGTAACTGCGGGGAAAGTTACATAGGCAGAACCAATAGATTATTGGTCTCAAGAATGAAGGAATATGTACCTAAGTGGGTTCACAAACAAGTCTCAAAACCGGACACTGTAGTCACAGAGAATCGTAAGCCCCCAGCTTCGTCGATCGGTTCCTAAAATTTGCTGAAGCCGTCGCGATAAACCGGTTCAAACGTGTGTCGTGTGTACAAAAACAATTATTTGTGAACCTGAGGTTACCATGGTCCTAAGTCGCAGTGAGTGTCATTCAGACCACACGATTGGACGTTTTTGTTATTGTTGTTTTCTTTGTTCATACCCCCCGAAGTACTGTAGACGTTAAATTGAAAGATTCCCGTGTTATTGGTTATTTGGTACTGACGAGCCAATACGAAATGCTAG
>JTDE01004979.1:6347-16880 GCA_014338405.1 Paragonimus skrjabini miyazakii
TAGTTCCGAAGTTCGTACGCCCAAGGTTTCCCCAGCCTTATATTAACGCAGATCGGACGTCACGGAGGAAAAAGGTGGGTCTGCAAACAAACTTTACTTACTGATTTACTCACCGTTCACAAGCGGACTTCAACACAACGGTTAAAGGTGCTAGGGAGTTGGATATGAGATAACCTTGAGCACAACCACACGGCAGCCGCAAGAGGGGACGAATGTCGACGAAAATTCCAGTCGACCTTCAAACAAGCGTCAGAATGATTGAGCGGCGTTTCCAAAGGCATCAGCCGAAATATTGTTATCCTAGTGAATGTAGCCTACAATGGTAAAGATGGCGCGGTTTCATTATACACTTACGAGTAAAACTGCGATACCTACATCAGCACATTAACTTTGACGTTAGTGGTTCGTAGTAACTTCACATTCACAAGGTAGTGTGAACAGGCGCGGTGGTACTGGCAAGGCAACTCTCACTTCGCAGGGAGTTTAGGATTTTGAGGACGTCGAAGATGAGTTCACTACAAGGCTCTATAATCCTCGACCGCGGACCTTTCTCATGCAGCAGTTCTTTTCTTACAGGTTTATCAACCACCGGAACAAATTCCTGTTGAATGTTGTTAGCTGCTGTTCCCACATATTTATGAAGTTGTTAGATTAGTATTTTGTAATGTTGTGGTACAATAGTATTTTACTCTGATCTCGCACCCCGAAGGCGGTACTGCTCCCTGTTTTCACTGACTGCCTTTCAGAAAACCGTTGAATATGGACCTGGATAAACTGACTGGATCTGGTGACTTTAGCCTCCAACTCTGAACCAGTGAACAAATCGGTAACAACTGGGGTAAGGGCGGAACGAATGTATAACTACAGATATGACAGGTAACTAACTACAAGCACCCGTAAAGCATCGCACAAAAAATAACGCGAAAATCAATCAACTTGGAGGCACGTGATATTCAAATAAATCAGAGCTATCGAACTAGCCCGGATAAACGAAAGTTGCACACAAATATCAACCACCTATATTCAAGTCGGGTATACCTATTGCGGTGCGACAAGCCGTTCTTAAATTATTCCTAATAATTAATGAACGATGGAATTAGTTCCAGGAAAAAGTTCCGTTAACTGAAATTTCTAATATTTGGTTGGTCAATGGGGGAGAGAAGACAAGCCGACGCCCGATCTACTGCTGGCCAACTTCACCGGGTCGGCCACATGTATACTGCGCTTGTGGATGGAAAGGCGAGAGGATAACACCCATTTTAAAGTGGGCGACTGACACTCTCCGACTGGCTATCGGCCAATCTGTCTTACTAGCACTCCGTGAAAGATCATGGAGCGCTTGTTAAAGTGCACCATCCTCAAACACTTCGTAACAAATCATCTGTTTTTCTCTATCCAGCATGGCTTCCTTCCTAACCGGTCATGTGTAACAAATATGCTTATTTTCATGGATAGTCCGACAGAGGCTATAGTGACCACAGTCCATAATTATATTTATCTCAGTAGGACGAGTCACTGCAAATGCTGCAGGACGTTGTATGGAACGTCATCTGTCAGGAATTGTAATAAACACTCTTTTGTGCACACCTATCACAGTCCTAATAACGGTTGTGATTTTCCATGTTTTTGGCGATATGCAAACTGCGGCATCGCAAAATACACACTGAAGATCTACATGAAGGGTTTAATAAAGGTCATCCAACGTCAGGCCAGCATTGCTTATCTTCCTCATTTCGGACACAAACGACTGCACATAATCATTGACGGGACCACAGCGTCCACGACCGCAGTACGAGCCGATGATGAATGCAGTGCTTATGAAGGGATGCACAATGTCACCGAGTATTTGCCATAATCCGTACCGGAATAGTCAACCAACGGTACCCCATCTACATTGACATGCATTGTGATATGGTCACCTATGGTGAGACGTTAACGATGGTGAAAGTTACGCAGACAAGTCAGCATCCTTATGTGTAAATAACATCCACTGGTAAGCATTATTTTATGTACATTCCGTGAAGTTCGGTGTAAAATGCGCGGACCAAGCGGTGAATCAAAAACGAACGGTTTCAATAAAGTCAACAGTAATTTGGAAACAGTAAATGTAATCGATATGGAATGGGCTGAGAGAAAGGGGATGGCACCTGAAACACTAGATATTGCAGGTGACTGACTGACTGCGACAGAAGTAATTGTATAAAGGAAACAAGTATCACTAGGGGTGGCATTTTCGTCAACAGCACTTGATCTAGTAACAGATGTCGCGCCATCAGCAACAATTACGACATCCGGAACCAATTGTTGTAGGTTTCTGCGGTATTTCGGCATTGCAACATGGAAAAGTTACGCAATATCTAACCTGCAAGCTCCAATGACGTCATGAGCTTTATGGGGTCCTCTTTCGCTCAACAAGATGTATATCTTGCGTCTTGCACGCGTAATCTAACGCACCATACGTCTGTTACTAGTCCCTTTAATATATACCATCGTTTCAGTGCGCTCACTTCTATTGTGAGCGTTAGCGAAAACAGTTCATACTGATTACGTGCTATAAGTGTAAATAAAAAAACTGTTAATAAGCCTGAAATAATGCAGTCGAAAACATGAAATACACATTTGAAAGGTTGTCAACAAAACTGCCAGTGACGACAGACTGCGAACGATATAACACAACAACACACTCATCTCGCACGAAATAAATGGAACTGCAAATACGCGTTCACTAGAAGCACAAAATGGCGGTGATCAGGAACGTGTAAAAATGGAACTTTATGAATAAGGTAATACGTTTTAGAAATTTTTTTTACATGCGTTTAACTATGAGAGTGAGGTTGATAATTAACAGTTTTCATTCTCAGCCGATTAGCTTATTGTGAGGCCGACTGTTAGCCAAATTCTGGCCAACGCGTCGGAGTCGGCCATGCGTTTGCTGGGTATTGCTGACAGAAGGAGCAAAATAAGCAAAATAACCCTTTCGTTGGTCAGTAGACCAAATTCATGAGGGTTAGACTAGCTGATATAACATTCCTTTGTTTCTGCCAACATACTCCACATTCTTTCGCCAACACTTTGGTATCACTGTCATTATATGTTCAGTTACGGGCTAGTCCTTCAATCGTGCATTACACAGGGCGCGCGCCGTAAAAATAACTATCCTCTGTGTTTCTGTCGGTAATGTGACCTTTGGGTCTCATATTAGAAACGTCTTCTCAGCTTAATTCATTCCGGTGTGCCAAGTGCGACCGTAAGGCTTTATCAAAGCAGCCGGAGTGGGAAGTGTTCTACTCGACACTAAAACGTCAGTATTTGCACGTCATCAAGTGCCCGCTCCAGTTTAATAATTTCTATCTTGATATTCCATTAATGTGAACACTTAAAGTAGTTTTACCGGAAATTCAAGGTTGTACTGTAGAGAGTACTGTATGTATCGACCACATTGATTGTCGTGGTAATCACAAGCACGTGGACGACACTACGTCACAGACGTGTGTCCATGGAGTTGGATGACACAACTAGAGCTACTCAGGTGTGTCTCTGACTGTTTACCTACCAGTGGTGTGACATCTGTCAAACAGGTGGGGCTTTAGCAGCGTAAACTGGGTAGGTGAGTGGTATCCGGTTGTCTCATACTCTAACCAATTACTTTACATGTGTAGCGACAATACTAAATATTTTTGAAAGCCGTCTTCACCTGTACACTCTTGACCATTTTGTTTTTTTTACTTACTTTTGTTTTGGTCAATCTAACGAAGCACAGGGCGAGTTGTGGTTTCAGCCCCGGGACGGATATTACAAAAAGTATAGCTGATGTTGAATGCGTCAAAAACGGCCAGAATCTTTGGTGAAATAGTTGCATTCGTGTGTTGATAGAAGTATAGACTCGCGAATACAAATGTAGTTCGATTTACAAATAAGCATGATTCATCCCTAGTTCTGTCCTGAGTATAACATGATGTAGTATGAAAGATGTTGGAACCAGTGCAACATACAGTTTGCACTCACTATCGGAAACCAATCGACAATGAAAAACAAAGACTTAGCGCATTGACTCTCGTGCATTTGCATCGACCCTGGAAAGTAGGGTGTACAGAGAAAATGGGTCAAGCTAGCGAGGCACGGAGTGAGTTGTAATGTAAGCCCCGAGACAGGTATTACAAAAAGTACAGCTTGACTAACACAAGAGTAGGTAAAAAAACGAAATCATTAAAAATGTACAAGTAAATGCGACTATCAAAATATTATTTAATGCAGTTGCTACAAAAAAGACTGGTACACTGTAAATAGCAATAGTTGTTGTCTAACCGAAAAACCTGTGTTTTGCAATTGAAAGCTTTTCCATTTAGTTTCTATCCCTGGAAAAGCACAAAGTATAAGAGCGTAGATCTGCAAAACGTCCTTCAAATCGTGGTTTAAATTAACAAACTATCGTGAGAATTCTTGACTTTTAGAGGAAAGTATCATAAACATCATCAACACAACATTAGTAATCTGATAAAACTGAACTATTTATGATCAGTTATACAGATTATTCCACGATAACTACACGAGACGTTCGAGAGCTTCCGTACAGTGTTTTACCAAGATGTAGCACCTCACTCTAATGTACATTTTCAATCGTGTGGATTTATTTTTAACTGGTGCTGGGTACGTTCCAGTCAATTATCAGTTGGGATGAGTGAGCTTGTTTCAAGCTTCACTGCAACCAACTAGGCTTAAACCGAACGTTATAAAGAAAGGTTCTTATCTTCTGCAAAATCCGTTACATTTCAGGTAATTCAAATTGCTCTATCCCTTGAGGCTATCTTGAGTTCATTAGACTTGACAATTAGGCGAAAGTCTTGCGGCAAAACTCACGAGCGAACTAACATTTTAATAGGAGTTTGGGGGGTATTTAGCGTCACATCTGTAACAAATGAACAGTCTTCTATTTTATACATCGACGTTCCTTCTTAAGTTGGTGAATTTCATAACAATGTGTGACTGATGAGGGGCTGTTAGCGAGGTTGGTTGTTTTCTGTCTGTGTGTTAACTTCGCACATTTAGCCTATGTTAATTTTGCCGTTCCCAATAAGTGACTTTGTTCTAGCCTGATTAGCCCTGACACGGCCGAGCGAACAATGTGTTACCAAGTTTAGTTAACATTTATTTGATGATACCTGATTGAAACACTAGTTGGGAGGGGGTTTGTTGCAATCGAGTACTACAGTCAATAGTGATCTCAATAGCATATCAGTGTAATTTTTCAAAATTTAGTCAAACTGTAAACAGATTTCCTAGCGAGCCTATTTGTTCATCCCGAGCCGTAAAATCATCCGACATGGTGGGCTACTCTTGAGTGCACAAAAAAACAAAATGTATCTGAACTTCGATCCATAAATTTGCAATTTAATCACTGCTTACTGCTGTTTCGATAAATGTTTAGCAGAGTTCGGAACGGTAACTAATCCCCAATAACCAAAAAAGTTTTCCTTCCAACGCAATCAAACAGCAATTGGTGGTTTGTAAACGCGTGAAGCTACAGAGATCCTGGCGATAATGTAAAATGACAGATAAATAATCCACCTTCAAAACCTTTGTATTGTGCAATATTATTCAGTGCCGTGCACGCAAGTAAGCCCATCCGTAGCCACCTTCAACAAAGAGCTCGCGTGTGAACGGAAACACGCAAGTTTAAAGAATACATTTCGAACAATGTTCACATTGTTTATAGTGGTAGAAAAATGAATCGATGAGTTCGGTTTACAGACGTGAGAATAAACACAACACAGGCTTTACTACACAGATAAGTGTGTGGAAGTGAGTAAATCACAGTACACGGAGTACAACACTCGTCAGCTCTATCACAAAAAATGTACCAATCTGTAATTTCGTTTTAATATTGTTGATGATTATTCCTACACGTCTTTTGTGTGTAGCTAACTGTCCTGGCACATATTCAACAGGTCGAAAAACTGGCGACAACGGGACAACTTAAAACTGGATTGCTGTTCACATTTGAACCGCTTAAAGTGGTTTTAATGTCGATAATCACTGCACCCATATCTCCTGACTGAACAAATAGTGGAATATCTGGAATATCTCCAAGCATCATAGTTTAACTGTGCTGCTGTTGGTTGTCTAGTCACTAATTTGTCATCCATCCTGACATGCATGATGTGCGGCTCGTCTGTCATCATGACACGTTGGAGAGTATCTGAACTTTGGATTTTCCTAATTATTGCTTGAGTTTAACTAAAAAACAGTCATGGTGACCTTCAAAGATAAGCCAAGTGAGCTCTAGCATTCATGTTGGTTTGCTCTAAAATTGCAAGGAAGTGTCCGTTTTCGGAGGAGTTATTTGTGTTCACTCGGTGTTTTGATCCATCTACGAATGTTGTCCGCTTCAGGCCTTAAACTGAACCCCTGTCACACGTAAACGTATTGACTGGAAGCTTTGTTGTTTTTGAATGGATTCCACCATTAGACCAAAAGTCAGTTTGAAGGCGACAGCCTCAATCCGTCTGATTTACGCGGCTTTAAACTAAGCCTGCTGTAATGTGTACTGAGGGCTTCTGTCAATGTTTCGTTGCTACTTAAAAACAGTGGGCGTTGTCAAAAGAAACAGACCAGAAAACCGGTTTGTTTAATCGACTTTTCCTTGGGCGTGCGAGCAAATCAACCTAATAAAGGAAAACAAAACAATTGGCAAATTAGCATGTAAAATGTGCTGAAGATAATACTATTCCACTAGTATCTTTTTGGTAGTTTGAACATTTTCATCATTAAAATGCCCAAGAAAGTGAGTCAACCTGTTGACATCATGCAGGGTAGCATACTACACTTGGTGTTAGTTGTTCGACCACTGTTATCTGTTTGTACCAGTTGCCTACAGTTGATAACGTTTGACTACTTGAGCTGGTTGACCTACATGTTTCATTTATACGTTACACAAAATGTCTGAAATTTACGCAATACCTACTATTAGATGGTTTACCGCTTCACTCATTCTGTATAATAGAAACTGGATTATCATAAGTGTCAACAGCGTCATAAATAGTTTACAGATAATGATTCACTGTTTGCCCAACCACTGATTCTGATTCGACAGGTAAAATTATATGTTCATAAGTGTGCTATTAATTCATACCTCCATTAAAGTGTTCTACCTGCTTCACTGCTACGTACATCTTCTTAATTTTATTCGACCATTACAAGTCGTTTTTCTAAGAACTTACATTAAACAGCCACTGCTCCATTATTTCAGTGGAGAAATAAATAGACCAGACATTGCTGCAACAATCTGTTCCCAAGGGATATCTGCCAAGATAGTTTGTTTTACCGAGAGTATAGATACAGGCTCAAATAATAGTGGTCCAACAGGATTTTGAATCAACATGATCACTAACAGATTTTCAAATTTGTCACTTGCATACGTGGTACACTGTCAGGGTAGATGTAATTACTCCAACACTTCATTTGGGAAATATTACGAAGTGTGAACTATAAGGCATCATTCAAGTAGTTTCTGACTAGATATTCCAAAGATGTGGAATATTCCCAATGCCACGCACCTAATCTTAAGAAGCACTAGTTAGGGGGATCATTTTTTAAGTCAGTGTGACTCGTTGTATGTGTCCCAAGTTTTAGTCACCCAAACCACATATGGGCTGCCGAGATACTTAGTCTGTCTCATTCACTGTGTACAGTCGGCAACATAAACACGGGGTTAAATGCCGTCACCAACTCTGTTCGATATGTTATACAACAGTTTATTTACAGTTGCAATGATAACCGCATCAAAAAACAGACTGGTGTTTGTTTCAATGGATTGCTGAACATCTTTGAAGGTGGTTGACTCAGTAGCTGACGCGAGCAGGCAATCAGCAGTATGACGCAGCGGAATCTAGGGGGCACCGATTACGAAACTCATCCTAGCAATAAGTTGCACTAAAGATCCAACCGACTGCATCACTGTGTGAATAAGTAACATCATAGTGATAATCCAGTCTTAAATTACACATTCCTTCTTTCACTGTCTCGTCGACTTTCGGATGTTTTTCATTCAAAATACACATTAGACAGGTTGCATTGTGAACCCATTGTTCAGCTCTGATGTAACGTTCTTATCGGATGAGTGTGTGAAAAACTCATTCAGTCAGCACGTAAAAAAGAACCACCTAACATTGAACGTTTCCATGTCATCGTGCTAGCCATATTACCTGATAGCATAAATTCACTAACTTATAAGCATAGATGTTTGCATGATATTCATTTCAACGTACTTACATGTTGTTTGTATATCTCACTCACCATGCCAGTATTTACAAGTCTGTCAACGCAACTCAACGTACATCACACACTAATGGAAGTTGGAGAAGGTAAATTAAATTTTAGCGTCCACGTGAAAATTTCAGCGGCATTAAAATCGATAAAAGACTATTTACGAGTTTCTTCGTTTAGTTTAACTGATTAGAAGGATGAAAATCAAACAACCTAAAACAGACGACTAAAAGATAAATGTGTATCGTAGTAAGGAAAAGTACTTTTTACGAATCAGTCCTTTAACTCCTGTAATACGGTTCATTAATCGGTAGTGCACCACAGAAATAAGAACGGATATTCGAGCTAGTGGTGTCTGAAATGGAAAAGACAAAGATATATATATCAAAAACTCATTGCCAACTAAAGTTCACCGTTTCTCATCAGATGAAAACTGTAGTGCATAATAATACTTGCCTAAACAACCAACCCACGAATTCAGGCCGCACATATTAACTTGTAACCCACAGTGTGCATAGCTGTTGGAAACTACTTCTAGTGTCAGTCCCAGGGAGAAGTCTCTTCTTGTAAAGTTTGACTGTCTTGTTAAATCTAAACAACTGTTGGTTGCGACCTAAATATATTTGACCTATTGACTCACAGGTCAGGTTTGGGATGTGAAACAGCTGAAACGCCGGATAACATACAGCCTCCCTGTCAACGGACACTTTATCCAATTATTTCTGTCGACCATGCAGCATTATGCAAACAGGTTGTTCATTCCTGTTGGCATAAAATCGATTTAATTGAGTACATTTGGGGCGCTCCAAATAAAAAAGTTTGGCATCCGAATGTGCAACTTTTGGTGGCTTAGTCAGAAAACGGACTGTCACATTTTGAAGGTTTCAGTCGATAAGACTTATGAAAATATTAAAAATCATTACGTCATTCTAATATGTGGCTAGAATATCCACACAGATCGAACGGAAGGGGCAATAATTTGTTGCGACGTCCATTGAAATCGATCAGACGTTAAGAGAAGGTGCACCGAGTAGCACTGGTCAAACTAGTACAAAGCGGTTTAGGGAAGAGTGGAAGCAGCTAATTAGTTATGAATTTCTATGATAAATAAATTTGTCTGAAAACGCCGGTTCGGAAAATAGTGTGAAAATGAATTGAAAACAAAGAGTAACAGGCGTATCCATTCCAATTCGTTAATAGGTTGGTCATCAACTGTTTCTGGGTGCGCAACACAGAATTCGGACGGTTTATTTAGGCAGCTTCTGCGACATTAATCGCCTGCTCAAGTTTGAGTCTAAAAAATATTCGAAACGTAATCATGTAGGAGGTGTTTTGTTATAACAGTAGCTGCACAACCTACATTCGTTAATGTTTGTGACAAGGCGCATCGTAGTTCTGCCGACGTAGTTGTTTTCACAGACAATCAAATGTACACATAGTGTTGGATTGGGCGAAAAGAGATACCAGCTTCTTCTTAGTTGTAGTTGAAAAACGAGTAGTTGAGCGGTGTTTTATGTGCATTTAACTGCTGCAACCAAACGGCACTTCATTAAGGCTGAAATAATATCACTTTTCAAGAACAGAGTGAGAGAGATAGGGTCGCAAGGAGCAGTAATGGTTGCAACCTATGTAGACTGGAGTGGATTACATTTAGACAAACATTGTTAGGCACTCACTGTTTACTAGTCTTGTTTACTATTTTCCTGTGAAATGCAGCACTTTCCCTACGTTGCATCAGGTTCATTTTACTTTACTATTTTACTTTACTATTGCTCACCGGCTCCAATTCTATCATCCGATTGACTGTCTGAGACAAGACTAAATTGGTTTTGCTCTGAATATTTCCAAAGTTAAACAAAGTGCATACTACTTTAGAAAAAGTAACCAATGAGGGCGATCGAAACATCATTACGCAAGAAATTTCGTGCATTATTTCGAGATGGAAGTTAGATTAAACTAAATACCGTTTGACATTTTCGTGGAACATCACCCACATTTGATTGCAGCTGTCGCATTCTCATAGACTATCCAGTCAGCCCCCTTCGAAAAGAAGCACTAGACTCGAGTTTCGCTCTCATTAGCGCCACTGCCGGGACTTGAACCACGGACATGCTGTTCATGAGGCAACCGTGTTTACCACTGCGCCATTGACCTCACGTTAGGCACGACCGAATTATCATATGTGAACGCTCAACCACTATCGCCTAGCAGGTTTAATGAGATCGGATATCACGACCTGTCTAGGAAGTCCTAACCGCGGGGTTATCGATT
>JTDE01004979.1:26758-47717 GCA_014338405.1 Paragonimus skrjabini miyazakii
GTTTCAAGGAAATACCTCTCTGTCGCCATAGGTGCTCCAGATTAGTAAACACCGCCCTAGCCTTAAAAATACGCGCCCCTATTTCATTCTCTACACCTCCGCCGCCCCCGCTGATGCAGCTTTCCAGGTATGTAAACCGGTCAACTACTTCCATGACTTCATTATCTAACATTAAATCTACGTAATCACAACAATCTTGTAGAAACACTTTGCATTTCGAGGCTGCAAAGCGCATTCCAAAGTACTTAGCAGAACGCGAAATTGCATTCAGCGTTGCTTGCGCTGCTTGAAAGTTGTCAAACAGCAACACCTTGTCGTCAGCATAATCAAGATCAGTCAGCCTTCCACCAGGTAGGAGGTCAACACCGGCATCATTTGAGTGACGTAAACAGTCCTCCACAGACCACTGTATAGTAGTGACAGCCTGGATGAGGAACACCGTCAAATAGAACAGACTGTATCAGCCAAGGGTGATCAGAGAGGATTTATAGGAAAGTTCACCACATGCAATATGCGAAATAATTCTCATCCCACAGTCCTCAAAAAGGCAGTAGTTTTACAGCTGCCGTTCAAGGGAGACAATGTGTGTCGAATAGTTGAGCAACGGTTAACGTCAGCTGTTGTCTGCACGTTGTTTGCCGCGAGGTCAGTTATGGTGTACAGAACGGTCCGAATTCCCACACCTCCGGTCAAGCAACCGACGCCTCAGTTCGCCGAATCAAATGTGATCTATGCATACAAATGTGGATGCAGAGCATCCTATGTTGGTAGAACTGAGCGCCAGCTTGGAACGACGGTTGCGGAACCCTTATCGAAATCGATTCAACGAACGGTCACACAATCAGGTAATTTGACAGTAAACACCCGAAAGGAGTCAGCGTCATCGATTGTCAAGCCTCACTTGATGACGCAACATGTGATTGACTCATCAAAGTCATTTCGTGTTCTATCCTCGATTCGAGGCCACTGCAATCAGACATCGTCACCCCATTTTGTGCCTACAAAATGAACTGTTTGTGAGGTTGATGCTACCTTAGTAGTAACCGAACCGATTTTGAACTTTGACCTTCTGGGGTTGTTTTGTGGTTTAGAATTTTGTACATTTTAACTCGTCTGCAATAAACACTAGTAAATATGCAGCGAAATCTGCTCGAGCATAAATCGTGTCATGTCAGTCTTTTGTCTGCTCCATTCAAATTTTCAACCGGGAATGTTTGTTGCGACTTTGTCAACAATATGTTGTTGGTGCACAATGCTTTGATAGGATGGGTAATTCGGAGTTCGATGTGGGGAGTACAACAGTCTTCATAAATATGAATGTGTATATCAAACGGTGTCAGACAGTAAATGAAAATAAATGCAGAAAGACAAAAAAGGAAAACATGCTCTACTCCGTACAGACAAGCTCAACTAGCGCATTTTGGCGTAAAACAGATGGTTGAGGAGAAATTTGAAAGACCAAATGTAGGTTTACTTTATCGAAGTGATAATGACAGCCAGACAGCCTGAAGGATTGGCTCTCTAAATATTTGCTTCGTGATTGCGCCCTGAGGCCTGTAACTAGTGATGCAGTAACGACAGGTCGTGATAAACATGTCGGGACTCGAAAGGAATCCAGTAAGTACAGTCAAGCAGGTTACAGCAACAGTGAAGTAAGTATGTGGTGACGGTTTTGACTAGACATGAATAGATTTCCTAATCGGTTCTGTGCATGATAGAGGCCCCTGACTGCTAAAATGAACCAATCTCCGGCATGTCCGTAAGGTACGGTGCAGTGTTTACAATACTTCAAAGTTTCGTGTCCACAGCAAGTAACAGCGACTAGGAGTTTGCAAACTGTGGAATTCTGAACACGAATGACATCATTACTGACTCTAGCGTAAAACCGTGTGACACGCCAGTTTTAATGTGAAATGGAGCAGAAAGCTAGCCGTTAACCTTCACGTAGAATAGGCCATCCTTGTGATGGCCAGTAAGCTACAGAACTGGAGGAATATGTATAGCATACTGACGAAATTTTGCGCAAAGAACTGAATGGTCAACTGGGACGGAAGTGCTGTATAAATCAAGTTGGTTGAATTCGGTCACTTTTTATACTTCACACATCACAGTCAAACTCGAAACGCACTTTGATCTCCGTAATCATTGCCCAGAAAAGATAACAATTGAACTCTGTACTTGTTCAACTGTTCATTTAGTGTGCAATCCTGTTTACCCATGATTCCTTTCTTTGTATCCTGATAATTCCAGCATGTTTCCACTGCCACCTGGCGCAGTAATCATTTTTACTTGAGCTTGGTTTGTCTAGTTCCTACAAAACATAGTCGCCTCTGTGTCATTCAGCATACAGCATACCAGATATAAGGAATGTCTGACACATATTACCCGGACTCGGTTTAAGCTCTCTTGGCTTACGCTGATTTACAAAAAGAAACTGTTTCATTCCATCTCCCGATGATATTGTACTGGTTGGCTTGTCCGATGAACTCGTTACCAGATCTTGACATTTTATTATCATGGTTTGAAACAGTGTGGTGAGACTCAGTTGAACACAAACCACCGGCTTTCTGTAAGCGAGTTTGTTGCTGGCAACAGCTCTAAAGTTGGAAGACATGGACCTTGTTTGTCGGGTAATGGGAGATTTGCTGGTGTGGACAAACCGATAAGATAAGTCCTAGTGTGGGTTTTACAATTTCTCTAAACGCTGATTTGAGAACCCCAAGACAATGAGATCAGGACTGTGAGAACATTTGTCAGGAATCACCATTATCTTTAGAAAGAGAATGAGGGGTTTAACATTACTCATTTTGATGGCGTAGTTGGTAATTTTCAGTACTGAATCAGTAGTCGTAGTTGAGGACAACTGAAGATATTGGATGCCAGGAAATTTGACAGTGTACGTAGCCGAGATGGTAATGGAAGCAATCATTTTGTGTTTGCCAATTTCTGAATGTACTGTACTTGTTGTGGCAAACTGGATGTTGGCTTTCCTATAATCTAATTTGTGATCGCTTAAACATAAAACTCGAATGAAATGTATTGAAATTTTTGGTCGCTACACATATTCCATCCTAATAATGTTTGCTTTCTTCTGAAAATAATGGGGTTCATTTATCTTGAGCTAACATAAACAGACTGATGTTTAGACCTAATTAGCTCCACTGAAAAGGTTACTACACAAAATATAGTGGAAATGTTATTGTACAAGATTTCCTATGGATATTCAGTGTTTAAAAACCCCGTTGTTTTTTTTTGAACGGTGAGCAGAACAAATAAAAGTGAGGATTTTAGTAACAATGAAACTAGAGAAACACAAGTATAAGCTTTAAAAAACTGGACGAACATTGCATTTTGAGATTTAGCTACTGAAAGTATCGGTTAAGACGGTTTGCATTGTGTCATCGATGGTTACAATGATTGAAACATTTGGAAAATGCTCTTTCTGTGTCTCTTCTTTGATTTGTACCTTTATCTGCTCTTGCGTACCTGGGTGATAGAAAGATTACTGAACGGTTTACACACCTAAGAATTAGTGTATGCAAAAACCTGAATATGATGAACCTTATTCCACAGTTCGATGGCTCAAAAGTTATCTCCAAAATAACGACTTAAATGTCAAAGTTAACAATGTATTTTCTAACATGCTGTCTGCGTCCATAAATTTCACTCTTGGACCTTACTTTACGGCTTTAGGTGTAATGAAAGTCTTATGGTGTGTCAATCCCCGCTAATATTGCATGTCGATTAGACGAAAATCTTCTGTCTACTGAAGAGAATAAGGTTGCAGATTGATCTGACCGTTTTACACTGTTTGGTCACGAATGCTTGGCTCCCGTTTTGTTCGAATAAATGTGAGGCTATGTTACCGCGCTATTTTGGTTTCAAAGAGTTTTATCAATGAAGTGAGAAACTGGACACCACCGGTTTTAATCAGAACCTTGGAAGAATGTCTTAGTAACAAGCTGGAAACGTTGAGAATAGTTGCTCCCCGTAATTCTCATGAAGCATCTGCAAGTACAAAGGATTCATTGGATTTCTAGATAAAACTACAGTAGAATCACATGGCATGGTAATGATCAAAGCAACTGCAACGGTGGCCGTTTAACTGCGTAATTCGTTTGCTCGTTTGTGTCTTTGAGTGTGCTGTTTCCATCTGGAACACATGATCGGTAAGTAAAAACGCGTTAATCGGGGTAGCGAGTGAATACAATTCAATGAACGTTCAATTTGTAGACCTGTATCACCAATTAGGGGAGCTCCCTCTATCCTCACCATGTGATGTTGAACATTGCAAGTCTACCCTTGTAAATGTCTGTTATAAGTACAGCGACAGCATATCAAACAGGCGCAGTTAATTGAATTGAAAACATGTGAAAGCTATGCAAATACTGAGAAGTAATCGTCATATTAATGTAGCTATATCGAATACACCAACGGGCGTATGTCTACTGGAAAAAGTAGATCATGTTGACACGATACTTCATATTTTCCCTGATCAGCCGAAGATTCGAAAGATGGAATCAAATAAATGTAAAACACCCAGACAGAATAGCTTACCAAAACTACGTAACCAAATGTAGCGAACTGACGCGATAAGCGCAACTCTTTTTGAGCAGACCAGATCAATGGGTATAGTTATTACAGGAGTAAAGGGCTTTCCCAAAGTTACTAGAGATGGGTTGTCGTGTTAACGTTGAAAGCAATGATTGTGTCATGAATACCCTGAGAACATCTATCAATAAATAGATACCAGTTGTGCTAACATAATTTTCACATCATTCTTAGGGACAAGATGGATTGAGATTTTGGACATTCCTTCAACAATATCTGATTACCTGCACTGGCCTGTGACCCCAGCTAGTTTTAAAATCAAGACAGAACTAAATTACGGATGATATAATGCTATGTAACTCTGACGTTTTCCGTTTAAGTAATACAGTTTTTGGTTGATTGCTCCGGGTGAATTTTCACTGGCGACTTTGCACTTGTCATCATGAAGTTGAAGCTTTTAATTTGCCTGAATCCGTGTGAGAAATAGGTTTTCCAATATCAGCATGTGGAAAGAGAGTAGGGCTGCATCCACCTTAGTCAAGACTTCTTATTACTTACTCGATTTACCATTAAAAATACCAAGTTTCGCGGGTGTGACCAAAATTTCCTTAAAATTTATGCTCACTAATAGGGAAAATTGCTGCCCCAAATGTCGCAGTAACTTTTATTGTCTTTAGCTATGAGGATGTAGAAAAATTTTCTCTTATGCTGTTGGTCAACTTGGCTATTTGGGCCTACTTTTTCACAACTGATTACTGTTGGGGATTGCGCTTAGGACAAAGTCATTGTAAGAAGATTTCTGCATTTACTAATTTGCACTTCTAACCATGGTTAGTACACAGACATTATGGCTACACGTCATCAAATGAAAATGTGCCCTGAGTGTTATATACCGAAGTACATGCTGTGATAAAATGGTTCGGTCTCTCCATCTTTTAAAGTGCCTTCTCCAATGATAATTCACGGCCTTTGAATAGCTTACAAACAGAAGAACACGCTTTATTATAAAACGGTAGGTGGAAATTTGCTTGCATAGTTTTATCAAACATGGAATTATATTCAAAACCAGGAAAATTGTCTCGATGAAATTACACTGCTACCCAGTACGCTCGTGAGTTTACATTCGAAACAATGTGAAGTTCTCGCGCAATCTTGTTTGTGAAATTTTACAATCTGACTAATCACACTAATCACACTGTTGAAACTTAAATTCCTGCGTTTGTGCGAAAATCAACCAAAATACAGCTATGGACCTGGACAATTTGACATGGTTGTATACTTGACCAGCCAGCAAGTCTTGTCAGCATTCATTGATGTGTAAATCAGAACTGTAGATTTGTTTGTTCAAAACCAAGGGTTTCGAAAAAATCATCCATACTATCTTGAAGTATAAAGTACGGTTACGAATTTAGTTCTATTGTAGGTTCAAATACTAAGACATGTCGCACACACACCCCTAGAACCGAGCCATGATTGCTGACCAGGCAAACTCTACTGTATTTCCTGTACGCAACCATTCTTTCATCCATTCAGTTAACATTTCGTGTGTTTAACTGATGAGAACGGACGAAATGTTTCCAAAGCATACATCCATGTGTGAATGTAATACAAATAGATAAATGCATTCCGTTCACTTCACCCGCTGTAAATTGACAATCTTGTACTATTTTGAAGTACGAAGATGCAGCAGATAGCTTCCATATCTCAGATAGCTACAACATACCCTAGACATTTCAACGATGCTCCCACAGAAGATTATAAATACGTTAGCTGAAACCCACTTCATCCGTCTTCAGCAGCGTGTCTATGCGTGAGGTCAACCTAGATTAACTAACTGTCATTCTTGAATCAGTCGAATGAGTAGTGCAATGAACAAAAGCATGCTTTTCGGTTGTTAGTGAGAGAAGTATGTTGCTGATTCAGTGAAACGAATTTATTCATTCTTAACAGAGCAGAGAAAAAACAGAATTTGTAAGGTACTTTGTAGAGAACGTTTTAAAAAAGACTATTTGACTACTGGATGTTCGGATCAGTGGACATGTTTCTAAATTGTTCCATGTTCACGTACCACACGTGACTCTAGTGGCAATCACAAAATGCTGAAATCCATTCTCATCCCTTGCTGTGAACGTACATAAGACACACCACAAGTTAGACGTCATCATCACCTTCAGTGTCCTGTTCCATACAACAGAAAAACGCATCTCGTCGAAACGTTGCAAATCAAACATATCTATTGATGTTTGTTCGTATATAAGTTGGTTATGCTCACGTTCCTGTCATCCCGGTAGAACAATTCAATGCTGCAGATAAAACTGGCGGACAGCCCTTTTACACCTACTTAACTGGCAGGTAAGTATCAATCTCGTGTTATGTTTACATTTCATCATAATGAATATACACAAAGCACACAACAAAATTCAAGGCACGAAAGATCACTTTCGACTCTTCTGTCAAAGTTTTCGAATGAGTTAATTTTTAAATCAGGTACTTCCTTTTTAGTTCAAGCATAAGATTTTGTTTTGTCCCGTGCACACTTTTTGTGGTGACTTTCAGATTACATGAGATATGAGATCTGATGTATTAGGAACCATTCGCAGTTTGTGTTGTATTAACAAAAACTAATCATCTCCTTCTTTCGCTTGTATGATATCTGGCCCTTCCAAAAGCCATCGGACAATATTTTCTGGATCCCCGGATTTCTTTGGAAATTGTCCAGAGGTTAAAGCGCATCAGCTGGGCCATTTTCTGATGCTGCTGCCTCATCACCTCGTGGAACGAGATGAACATATCAAATACAAATTCAGATGTCAAATATTTTAAGTTTGTTCGCATGATAAAAACTTCGCTGGTAGGTCACTAACAGAAAACTCTGGTATGTACAGTAACTGCTGTTTAGCAGAGCGCCAGACGTTTGTGTAGCTGAGCCAGAAATTTTTTCGACCACACCAAAGTGACCTTGAGTTACAGAACAATTTTGTTATCATAATTTTTTATTATTTTTAGCATGCATTCTTTATGAAGAAAATACATAAAAAAAAGCAACCTCTAGCTGTCTAATGTGGTCTATCTATATCTGACAACAAACCAGTGCTATTAGTATGATGATAGCAAACATTTCTAAAATGGAAAATTTTACATTCATTAGTCACGCGGTGCGTATTTGTATGGTGATTATTATTATGAGGACGACTTAATATTTATTCCAGCAAGTTAATGGAAATATCACTGTCAGTGACCTGTATCAATAAAACAAGATGAAACTGCTGTGCGACTTGCAACATTTCCGGTTATCCAATGCCGGATGACAGTGGTTAAATTGAGATGAACTCATCCAGATCAATCGCTATCTTGGTGATCGAACAGGGAAAACTTATATCAAATAAACCTACCCGCTTCATTTATGATCCAAATTCTTGTGATTGGATTCGAAGTGGAAAAATACTAGGCTGACAGGTAATGGCGCGATCTGAATGTGAAGGCTGCGATCTGATGCTAGTGATATTCAACTTGAAGGTAACCAATCTCCTGTCTACTCATCAGTGAAATACTAGGCCCTTGAAGTTAACTGTTGTTGGTTATTTCACTGTGCAATTGGTTAAACGTTTTTGGAACCCGCCAAAAGACAACTCTATAATTGTTTATACTAGGGAGTTGCAGAAGTGCCGATTGAGGATTGGAAACTTATTAGGCATTTTTGCTGTTTTTATTCCATCAGTGACAATCGATCGTTCGTTTCTGTGCTCAACTCCACGGCCTGCTGTGTCCAAATAAACATTGAAACAAATTATTTGAAACCCGAGAAAAGCTGGACATTTTTCACTTCAATCCAATCAACTAACCGTTACTGCTGATGACGTGGAACCAATGATATCGACGTAAAGGTGGTGACAGCCATAATAACGGTTTTGATCGGCACGCTATGGAAGATGAATACATACTTCAATTTGGTTACGTTAATTTTAGAAGAATACTTCAGTTGAAAATATTACTGATCTACCTATGCTGGTGGAGCTACATCACAAGTGATTAACGTATGATGTTGTGCACTCGAAAACTGAATCACGCGTCATAATTATTCATGGCCTCGTTCAGAGCAAAAGTTTGGCAACCCGAAGAATGCAGTCAAAACTTTGAACCTTCCATACTGGTGTTACTATAATTTTCACAACAATCAAAGTTAAACGGGTAACTTCCGGAAAATTGGAACGAACTTTCGGAGAGATGGAAATACAATATCAATTCCCGCTTCGGCATTCTCGTGGCAGCTCTCTCATTCAAAATGATGTTTTGCGAAAGCGTTTGACCAGCAAGCTGAACGTCCTAGCTGGGAAGCTGGACTCCTTTCGCGATAGTTTTTATGAAAGATTTCTTCAGAATAAGGCCTTCAATTTGCCTTTCAATTAGAAGTTGGTCAGCACGGTCTGCGTTACGCTCTTGCCACTGATAAAAAATTGCAATTTCACAATGAGATGATGAAAGCCGAGCAGTCCGATGATCACTTTAGATGGAGAATGATATTTACTAAACCGAATTTTGATAGGGTTCTATATGTTGTAAACGTTTTCCACATTAGCGCTGTGCTCGTGGAAGCAGTGTCCAGGTTACGCGTCTTCAGTACGTACATTGCAAGTATATCATTAATTAAATTAGAATATACTGTGCTTGTCGCTTCTTTTGCTATCTCCTTCCCTAAGTGATACTTCAATACGTCGGACCATGAAATCACGAGTTTCGAAAACTTAGGGTGGCGAGCAAAACGGGGATAAATCATGTACCACGGAACCTGCCAACGTTTATGATTTTCATCAGTACATGAGGAAATATACCAGTAGTGGCTTCACATGCCTCTTATTGTCCTTCTTCACTGAGATGGGTTAAAGTGAAATGAATCCAACATAAGTGCATGTTAAAAAGCTAACAACTGGGTAACTCTAAAACAACACTTATCACATTTGTTTTTGTTTGGACAAAGTTCGAAGGCCTAACATGAAAGCCGATGACTGTATTGGTAAAGGAGTTGATGATATATCATTTTTCACCAGACCCACGGAAACTGAAATGGCTGAGGAGAATCAACCGTAAAAACACGTATCCTCTTCTGTCAGCAATTTAAGGAAGATAGAATCCACAAGAAGGTACACCGAGAAAAATCCACAGAGACAATCAGTTCAAGAAAATCAAAGATGAACATACTGAGTTGGTCCTTACGAAAACGAACGAGGTTACTCCCATGGACAGTTTGCACAAGCTATAACTTTACGGCCTAGAAGTTTTCCTTGTTTTAATTACAAATGGATTGCCTCATTTTTTATAAGTATGCCACACTACACTATTACAGTCCTCAACTGCTACGTTGCTGATTGTCAGTGCTAGAAGTCTGGGATAACCTCACCACGTTGATCTCTTTCCTGGATGATTTAGTCGACAGGGAAAATGCGGTGGGTTGGCTAGTTAATGGAATTTTTGATGCGAAACGTCCAAGCTCCCAGGGTGGCTTTATAGCTTAGCTGGTAGAGCACATGCTTCATAGAAGCAAATGTAACACAGAAAACAAGTCTTGTTCGCTGCTTTGTCGTTCTCATGACTTCATTGGGTATTTTCGAACGAAACAAATAATATCCACAGCAGAAATAGAAAAAACAGTATCACATAACCTAGATCGTACTGATTCGATGGGTTACTTCAGCCGATCTCGTACATACAACGTTGGCTGGCCAGTTCAAGTCAGGATAGTTAGGCTCACGCCCTGTAAACTTGGGTACTGATTGAGGACGCAACTTTGATTGAGCTATGTGAGTCAAACTTGTGACCTGTTGTCGCGAGGTGTTTACCAGTCAAAGGGGTGAGGTAGCAGGCGGCCGACTGATTAACAGAACACTGATGAGTTACCAGCTGTTTAAACCAATTCGAGTTGTATTCGATCGCTCGCTGAGAGGGCTGCCAGCCATTGTGCAATAGTCACTGCTACTACAAGTAGACAACATGGAAGATGGAATAGTTGGACGAATAATGTTTTTAATTATAAGAAACAGGAGCCTGTGTGGTTAAAAATAACTGCAATTGCACGGCTGGACATATGCAGGCTGGAACTGACTTTAATGTGTTCATGAAACCGTACGTAAAACAGTCAAGTTCACATTAAGTAATCTACGTCCTCCTATTTTAGACCTTTCATCCTGTCTATTTTGAAAAGATGCGCTAGCCTCGAGAATCGCTTTTGTTAGATTTCGTCAGTAGTGCATATCCTTGCAACAATCATAGCCGAAATCCCGGTCACGCTTTCAGGAGGTAACCGTGTTGACTTAGACATAACTGATTTATCATATGGATACGCTCGGCTACATTGGATTGCGAGTAATGTTCACCAGTAAAGTTTTTCTACATATTTATCATTCTCCATAAATTGTCCCTCTCTCCTTTAATAAATATAGATTGCGCTAATTACCCTATAAATAATGCCTTCGGGATAGACGATTGGTAATATCTGCTTAGTACTTGCTATTTTTGCAAATTTTACACTAAGCTGCAACAGATGCGCACGATTATGCATTATTGCCTCAGAGCACATAAGTTTAAACCCATCAGTAATTTTATCTTTATCCAACCTTTATTTGGGCACAGAAATTTCGAACAAATTGACTAACTTGGTGAGGTTCCTTGCTAGCCATTTTTCTGTCTGAGATTGTTTCCTATAGGCTCGTGTGATTGTTATGGACTTCTTTTTTGGTGATGTTTTGCGCTCCAATATGATTGATCTAAATGAATTCAGGTCTTTATATTTATACCATACAGTGCAATGTGTATTCAAATTGGTGTTAGAATCCACAACGGTTGTGTCAAATTTGCTTAAAATCACCCTTCTGGTCAAACAGGTACTAGCAAATGGAAGTAAATATTGCTAATTTTATGTTGCTAACCTACACATGTCCAAAAAGCTGGGATACTAGTGTACGGTATATTGCATCATAAACATATGCTTTAGTAAATTGTTTCCAACAATTTCACCTAGTAGATTTTCGTCGAAAACAAAACGTTTTAGTCTGCTTATTCATATCTTTTCTATCGACTTCTAAATGTAGCGTGCACAGTGTATATCTCATGAAAATTTTCTCATATCTTACATAAACAGGTGACAGCTCTAATAATATGTTAGACAGTAAGAGATTACGTCTGATGCTACAGAAATCGGTAGCTGTTGGAAAGGTACAGTTGTTCAATAACACGCGGACGGTCCATCGTACTTTTGTCATTCAGCCATTGAAGCTAATCAGCTAACGATAGTTGTTTCAAACTTGAACACCGCCACATTCGATCGCGGCTTATGCATTCAGATAAGGCTCTCGGCTAGCCCACTTCGAAATTAACACCTAGACTCAAGTTTCGTTCTTATTAGAGCTCATCAGTAGTGCATATCCTTGTCCGGCTCAGAGTTTACACTCTGACCTTCGTGCTTGTGAGACTAGCGTGTTAACCACAACGTCAGCAACCTCATAATAGACATGACGGAATAATCAAATCCAGACGCTCAACCAGAACCTTGTATGAATAGTGTTCAGCTTGCCCGATCATTTCGAAAGAAGAATGGACAGAATCATTCTGTTCTATCCAATCGATAGCCCCGTGATCAGGACTTTTCAATTAAGCTGGAGTTACTGTCTTCATTGAACCAAAATTTTCGAACCTTCACTACTGATTCAAACCATGCGCCATATAACCAAACTCATACGCGTTTAAGAAGACTATGATCTGGTGAACCAGATAGACAAGGAAAGCCTCTAACTGTTCTTGATATTCGTTGTCTTTGTTCTCCTGCAGACGTGTAACGTTGCTTTGTCCTCTCGCAGGATTCAACCTTTTGAGGTACCAGTCAAGTGAACCAGATAGACATTTATAACTATTTTTGTTCTAAAGAATAATAATGGGTTTCTTCAAACTATCCAAATAGTACCTCGCAAATAGACATGGCAGCCGCTGTCATGAACAGTTGATAGGGTCAAGCGTGGTCTAATTCCATTGCAAATGTGTCACCATATTCGGCTCTCTGCTGTAAGAGGTTTAGGTAGGGACTTGTGTGAGCGGAGCGCAACAGCTCGCTGCTTCAGAAGTCAAGTATAGTGTTGGATAGTCTGTGTCATTTTTACCTTTTTACTAGAATTAGATCATTACCTAGACACTTAACAAGCTCCACAGTCTAGAAAGTTTACTTCGTCGGACGGCACATAAAAGCAACAAACTGAGACAACGTTGAAGCGGTTGTAATCGTTTTGGTCTTAACTACCCATAGCAAGTCCCAGTAGGCTCTTGCTACCGTGTTTGTCCTTCACTTGCTTTCTGCGTTAAGGTTCTTGTCTCCGGTTGACAAATAACCTTATGCCCCCTACTTGAACTGGTTTTATAAGCTTCCAAATGTTACCACCCTTTGGGTGGATTTGCCTTTCGGAAAATTTCAAGTAGGTGGGCAGTTTTCGTTGTCATTTGAAGTGGTGTGTTTCCGTAGCAGTCCAGTAATATCTAACTCAGGTAACCTGACTGAAAAATGCAAAAATGCATGAGTTCTATTGCACCGAGTCTCAAAGACCAGATGACCTAGGTCACAAAGTGGTGACGAACTGTAATTTTTCATTAAAGTACACAGAATGGCAAACTGCCTGTTGGATATCGGTGTGAAAACAGTCAGATATGTTCGAAAAGACTTTAAAACATAATGGGGGATTGTTTTGTCTCAGACACAGAATTATGGTAATAAAATGACCAAAAACCTGTTGCCTGCAACGGCCAATAAGTTATTTTGACACCAGTTATTGATCAGAATGTGATCAACGAAGGCTAGTGCCCGGTAGGCGTTGCTGGATTTCAGCGTGAACTGTTCAAAAACTCCAGCCGTGGCAGTCGATCGCCTGGATGCTTTATTGCACTCCATACCAGACAGTAGAATGGGCGGGTAACCGAGTACAAATGTGACATTTTCGAGTTCCTGGTGTGGCTTCGTTGCTCAACTGGAACAGCGCTTGCCACGTTGAGGCATGGTGTTTTTGTTGCTGGTTTGACTCCAGCCGTAGCCCTGACGTTTTACAATTGGGTCCCATATAAAATGATAAATCCGCCAAACTACTTATTAGTAATACAATTCAGTGCATATCGAAAACGATGACATGTCTTTGGATATGACTTCTCTAGGCACTAATGTGCCATCGCAAGAAACTGTTGATTATCTCTGTACCTATATCAAGGACAATCGAACTGATGTCCGAATTACAGAGGAAGAATTGAAAGAACGGTTACTGCTCTGCACCTATACCGTTCAATTTCACTTCAGTGAGAAGATATACAGGCAGAAAAATGGAGAAACAGTGGGTTCATCTCCAGGTTCACTACTCGCAGATATATTTATGTTCAAACTAGAGACCAATGTACTCAATCACATCGTAACTAAGTACAAGCTTTACAAGCGCTATGTGGATGACATTTTCTCTCTTGTTCCAAACGCTGATTAGCCGCAGTTCATGTTAGAGAAGTTCAGAAAAGCATGCTCAAATATAAAGTTCACTCTCTAGTAAAAGTATCACAACAGACTCTAATTCCTAGACGTCGATCAGACGGAGCAATTTATAGATCCATTCATAGAAAAACGGCGTGGATGGATCAATACACACAGTCTAGCAGTTTTATAGCGTTGCAGTACAAAGGAAGTTTGATGCGTTGTATGTTGAACAGAGCGTAGAAGATCAGCATACCGAACATTATCCAGGGGGAAGTAAGCCATGTTCGAGAAAGTCTCACTGAAAATAGATAAACTGAGAGCCTCATAGGTGAAAATTTGCATTCTGGTACGAAAATTTCTCTCGTCTGGACATCGGAGTAAAAGCCGACTTTCATTTGTCTCTCATGCAGAGGTGAGGTTAACAGTGAAGTTATTAGCCGTAGACTTTCAAACGTGAACGAGAGTGCCTACACCTCGGATCAAGACTTATCATGTCTTTCGACACCTGCCCGGTACTGCTTCTACGCCTTAAGGATAATATGCTCAAGTTATCTTTGTGTGTTAGTATCAACTCTCCCATCTGTTGTTGTCGAGCGGGTAAAGCTGGGTGGACCACAAGTAGGCTGTCGGGGAGGATTCATGAACACCTACCGAAATGACTTCGCGAGGGTTAGACAAAGCTCATTTCCAGTACGATTTATTCCTACTTAACTGACACTGGCCATTAAATAAATCCGGATGAAGCGTTCCGAGTCATCTACAAGGTTCATCAAGGCTGCTCCAGAGCTGTCAGAGTGCGATTGTTATCAACGGCCGGAACTATTGTTATCAGACGCCACAACTCTTGCCTGTGTATCCGGAAACAATTCGTACAAACCATCCATATCCTTTCACCAGTTAGTCCACATCTACTTGAAACCCGAGCAAGCGTAACCCACTTGACACTAACGAGCACATGTCTCATGACAGACCCCTGTGACACTAACGCAGTCACCAACACTCCCATCCACCCCTAGTGGACTGTGATCCGTACCATTTCTGAGACATTTAATGACTTATTTGATTCGTTATAAGGCTTGATGGTCTCCAGATTACCTGCTAGCTAAAATCCTACATAACTAGATTGTTGAAAAACATTAGGATTATTTTGAAAATCCTAGCTGACTTACTGCTTGGTTAATTCAGTCAAACCATCCGTTTACCGTTTGTGTCCGGGTCACTGTAATGCGTTGTGAGAACTTAAACTGGAGTGTTATGTTAGGGTTATTAACTTCTAAAGTACTGTATTCGTAGACTCTTCTATGTAAGCTGCGAACGCGAATTTGAACAAAACCTTTTGGAGCTAAAATTTGCGTTACACTTTTGGGAGGTTTTTAACAAGTTAGTCAAGATACAGACAAGGATCATTCGAGCCGGTTACGCTGCTTTGTTTTCAGTAGACGAGTTAGCCAGTCGAACCTGTTAATGTTGTCACAGTTATCTAAATTTGGCAAGTGAATCCTTCTCAGTAGTTTCCGTGTTTCCTCGTTCTTTCGGTGTCTTCTCGAGTGCATCCGGATGTTAATAGCAGCCGTTTTAATAACGGCGTGTTAACCTCCTCCCCCCAAAGGGTTGTTTTCAATAAGAATGGTGAAATATTGAAGTTTGTTTTAACGACTCACGACTGATGTCACCTCTTTCTCTTTTTGATGATGTTTCTTAGTGCAGTTCACGTTTTTTAGGTGACAACAGCTTATGAGTATCTGTTGGTTTGAGCAATCGGCAAAGCTCAACTTAGACAGCTACTAGACAGTACGATGCCTTAAATTTCCACGGTAAATAATGATTGTCTGTAGCTGCATACTGGCCTGATGACTGAGTGAGATCGTTGCGTAAAGTTTCTAAATCTAACATCAACGGAGAAATGGTTTGTTTGAAGAAAAGGGTGCCAAACATCGCTACCGCCTACGGATCATATTCAGACGCATAATGGAATACTCCAGTCTATTATTACTGTTGAAAAACTTATATCACCTTAAAGACGAACTGACACTGTTGTGTTCAAAGAAACATAAATTCGTAATTAATATGTTCACCACAAAACTTTTAATTGTAGAACTCACGGATTGACGAGTTTACCGTCAACCAGGTCAGCAAAAGAAAAAGAAATTGATAGAAAAAACCGCCGGGTTTCAACTGAAAAACAAACTAGTCAATTTTGACAAAAATTATTTAAAATATATGGAACTTAAACTAAGACCATTGAAGTAGACAAAATTTCAAACCGCTGTTAACAAAAAGTAGGCTGACGGTACATAACTTGAGTGAATGAAACCGAATGGTAACATACTCCCGTGAGTTTATGGCATTTGACGAAAACAAGTTGACAACTCAGTTACTTCATGATACAGTGTGTTAATCGCGACGAGTTTTAGCTGAGTGTTTAACGTAACTGGCAGAATCTACAAAATCATCCTTATTCACAATCTTCAGAATACGACCATTTCAGAAAATCTATTTTTTGGTACAAATGGCCATGAGTTTAAGGCAACTGTTTACAGCTTCTATACAATTTCCTCTTGTGCAATGATTCATTTAATGGAGACAGATATATCACGGTTAATCATTAAACCCGACCGACACTCGTCCTTGGCACTTAGGTTATTCATGAAGTGATCTCTCTCTCTTCGTTCTTGTTCTCACTCGTGAAACTATTCAAATCCATTAATGATCACACTTTCCTAATCAAATATGCAGATTTTGTGGTAAATACCGAACATCCTACCCTGTTTATTTCCTACGCAAAATAAATGGTTTGCCCGAACTGTCAAGATGGTTGGCGTCCACAGTCCATCTTAGAACACATACAAATGTGTCATTATGTTGTTTTCGCTCGTGAAAGATAATCAATAAGTAGAATTTTCCACCGATTGTCCATCCGTTTATGTATATGACAAACATCATCTTCCGTTGCATACAATTATACATCGCTGCTATGTCATTATAAGGTTTTTCTATCAGAGTTATAATACCATCTCAATATAACTGTTGTTTTTTGTCCTTCTTGATTGGATATTCATTAAGTTGTCTGTTAATTAATGTGCAGGAACTTTTAGATACACTCTCCACTAGCCATTCTGCCAGTTTAGCCTTTGAAGAATTTTTTCAACCTTAAATATCTACCCCATTATAATGGTATTTCCAATAAATTTACTGCTGATTTTATTGCTCCGCCTAACATTACAACGTGTACAAATTTGCTGTTAATATCCTATTCGACATTACAATTTTTTTCGACTCGGACCTCTTAAAGTCTATTTTGACATCTTCAACTAATTCCCGGAGCAAACATATATTTGTATGCAGCCGGCCTCGCTCTAATTCCACCATTCCACCTTTCACACAAATCCAACCTTCTTACTCTGAAGAAAATCGGGAAAATAAATCAATAGATCTTCTCAATAAAAGCTGACTGCAACAGTTCTTCAAATTCTCTAAGGGTTTTAATGTGTTTAATCTTGCTTGATGCAAGATCTGAGTTAATTGTTTTTTAGTTACTGCTAATGCGAACTTTCGAAATACACAACTTGTACCATTGTGTTGGTATATTAGTGAACCGAAACGGCATTATGGAACAATCAAACTACATAACAGTTGCGGCCATAGAGAGCAAACGATGAAGATTTGGGAATGTTTTTAACTTAATTAGTTTAACCCTCATGTCGATATCTGGTTAAGTTTAGTACTCTTTTTCAACCTACACTTACCATTTCAGCCAAAAACATGGCCACTAGACTGAACTAAACTTGGCCGGTTTTAAGTCACTCAGCAATCTCCTAGATGGGTTTGTTCAAATGAAATTCGGATTCGTAAATAAGCACGGCTAGTGTTATCGACGGTTCATGTAAAAAGTCGGTGACAACGTTTGTGGTCAATATAAGCAAGTGCAAAAAGAAGTCAGAGGCGCCTTTTGACACAGTACATCTCTTGCTTACATTCCAGAGTGTCTCATCAGGTACACACTACAGTCTTCAGGTTTATATGAGAAAGTGCAATGGAAATTGTGACACCAGAAAACAAACTCGTTGACCACACACCCATACATATATGCGCATAAAGGCGCATCCGTTAGCAAGACTATCTGGTACTGATGAACAAGTCTTTTGACGCGCAGATGGGTGACTCAACTCGTAATTTTATGAAAATCATGGAGTGGTATCCAGTTATCAGTTTGCTTACTAGATTATTTGACTCGCATTAATGGAGTGACATCACTGATGTTTTTTCGGTGTTATATACAGGTTACCCTATGGAATTCTGAACGTTCTAAAGTTATTCTTAAATTTCCGGGGGTTTTCAACCTATACTAATCGTTTATCAAACTCATTTTGTTGAACCCACGATAGTGAAGATATATCCAAAGTGCATGCGGTCTGCTGTTACTTTACCGTCACGTAGGAATTTGAAAAACGGCTCATCCATATACTGTGGGGTTGAAGAACATCAGTTCAACTTTTCTTACCGACCAGGAACTTGGGGTCTAAGACACCATTCTGCCTCCCTGTCTTATACTCCAAGCAGCTACGCATGAATGTGGTGCACTTTGTATACGTGCGCAATTTTAATGCGTGGATCGTTCGCTAATGACTTCTTCGATGTAGCACAGACAGATGACTAATGAATAATAATGCAGCAAAGAAATTCACGATAAACTTCTTAAACCTACATGCCTTAACTTGTGCAACCGTTGGATTAACATTTATCCACAAAAACGTGATCCTTGCGAGGCGAAATATCTGCCAGAATGACAACGCTTCTCAGCCAGACCGTGCTGTTGCTATGATGAATAACTTGCTCATTATCCAACATGCAATATCTAACATTTCATTACGGTCCGAATCTTTGTAAGTTTGAGAACAATTTAACTGTACTTAACGCTTCAGTATATCAACTAATAAACATGTATGTTTGCTATGTTTCGCAACGCCTGCTATGATTGCTTCTATCATTCATAGTTCTCGCTATTTAAACACCTAATTGCGAAATATTTAATCGTTGTGGTTTGACATAAACTTACCAAGATTACGATTAGAACGCATGGACTGGATTTTATCATACTGCACGAAATGACTACGATATATTAACCCCAATATCATCTCTGCTGAATCCGTGTATAACAATTTGACTTTTATCTGATTCACACAACAGTCCATGAGTTTATGCTTCATTGGAGAATTGGAAGTGACTGTCATTTCTAAAAGTCATATATGTTTTATAGGCATTACAAGTAAACATATATTTTACTGTTTATGCAGATTAAACACCGGTCGCCAGAGCCACTGAGTTTTCTGGTTTTCCTTTTATATATGGTGACGTCCTCCCGTACGTTTTCAAAATGACTGTCTGACAAATATCGGTCAGGGTCATGCACATCTTTATGATGAATTTGTAGTTTGTGTTGGGTTGCATTTGTTCAACCTTTCTTTGACAGCTTTGTAGGTTGGATAGGTGAAAAAACCGTGTCGTCAATGTACTTCCGGATTTCTAATTCACCTATCTTGAGTACAAGCGGGAATACTACTTCAGAAAGTAAAAGCCTTGTTAGCTTCCGTCAAAATAGTAAGAAGTGGTGTTATCGGTATTATTGTGTATATTCTTGTTCCCAAATGTGTACTATGCAAGTTTTACTTGAAAGTTTGAGAGTACTAAACGTTCACGGGTCCTGATACAACGTGTTTTAAAAAGAGGTATTTCGCCTCATAAAAGCTGCTTTAATCAGTCTGCTAAAGAAAGTGTAACGTATGAAGTTACCTAAGATGTACAGTTTCATGAGCATAGAGCTCTCTCGATCCATCATCAAACTCCGTTAATGAATCACTTCACAACGGGGACGTTGTGGACAATAGTTACGGTCCTGTAACATTAGAGCTGACTATCTGTTCCATTTTTGAAGGCACAGAAAATTGGGTAAATTGACCGTTCACATCCAGTACAACAAAATTCGGAATTGTTTAATAGTTTTAAATATATATCACGTTAAACTGTTTGAAACTAGGCTGAGATGTGGAGGACACGACAACTTGGGAAACTGAGATGTCTCTGAAATAAGCGTGGAAAAAAAGAAGTGAGATATGAAAAACTACTAGAGGCCGTTCTGCATTTGCTACCCAGATAACTCATTTACATCTGTTAGAGTGCAGGTTTTATAATTGTGATCTACTGAACACCTTTGTACATCTATATTTCATGATGTTTTCTCAACGTTTTCAACCGTCTTTACAGTTTCGTGACACAAGTTTTTAATGTTAGGCTCGCCATACTGTTTTGTCTTTATAAATATGAAACTGTTCAGAAAGGAGCCCGAACTGAAATCCTTTAGATGTCTTCTCCATTTATTGACGGTATTAGTTGTCTTAATATAATTTTTCTATAAACTGTTTGTGACGCTTTTGAGCCCTTTCGGTAGTAATGGATGACTCGTGATATCTGACCCAACTCTAATTATGTCTACTTGTTGCAAGCATGCAACCATAATAAACGCTTTCACTTTACATATAGAATAAATATTCTTGATTCCAACGAATACACGCAACTTGATAAATAATTTACAAATAGTTGGTCTATACTGTCAGTATCCACCAATACCAGTTCGCTCCAAAGAAAAGTTTTCAAACATAAATTCTAACTAATGTGTGACAGTTATTACATCCACTCTACGCTAAATGCCTTCATTTTTTTTGTAATAGACAGCCTATTTCGACTAAAAACGATCAGTACTATCATCGGCTTGCTGATCAAATGACTGAAGAAATTTCTTGCACGGTAGTTCACCGTAACGCACACCACTACATCTACTCAGTCTCTCAATTAGAACAAATTGCTTTGAAGTTTACATTAACTGTGGAAAAATGAATAACACTATTTGTCTGTAATACGAATATTTTG